>WEDG01003377.1:0-178705 GCA_017591395.1 Schistocephalus solidus | reverse complement strand
ATAAATTTAATAATAGACGTCCAAGTAAAACTGAACGCAAAAGAAGTTGATCAGAAAATCTCTCTTAAGAATATATTCGCCAGAATCGAGCCAAGGGGTGAACCCATAGCTACCCGTGTAACTGTTACACATTAATATAAATGTAAAGACCAGACGAGAATTAATCGAAAGCTAACGTGTGCTCGCCAGTCAAAGCTTTTGAAAATTTTCAATGAGATCGCAACCCTGAGGATTTAATAAGAATATCGTAAATTTCTGAAAAAGTGCAACTGTTTTCGCGTGGAGATCCACCTCAGTGTAGAGATACACTACCACCGCATACGTGCACAAATGAGGAGCTCAAAAAGCATAGAGCATAATTAAACCAGGTGAATGCCACCTTCCGGAAGAGAGATGGTATGATTCCCCGCACGCACGGAAGTCCTTTACAACAATCACCATAACCACCACCATCATGACGGGTCAATTTTAGGCGGCATTCCAAGCAACACCTAGAGCAATTACATCGGAGGCTAAGGCATTTGGTTGGTGACTTTCGTTTTGATTCACGTTCATGAAAAGATAACTTATAACAAAATGCCCAAAGGGTCGGCAGAAGTTGCATGAAACCGCAGCGAAAGTCACTGACATGATTCGACGTGTGGCTGGGACTATTTCCAGAACAAATGAAACGTAATTGTCAACCCCGATTATTCCCTCCCACGCACGACATGCGATCCAAAGGCCCACTGTGTAGAAGCCTAACGGGCAATCAACACAACCAAATTTTCAGTCAGCCAGAAGCCGCACCCAAGCATCAAAGTTTTGCCCCGTCGCGTGGTTAAAAGTGAACTACCTAAAATAACAAGGCTCTTATAACATCGCTGCTCTATTTTTACTTCGTACCAACGTTCAATATCTATAACAACTTGAAGACATTTACAGAACTCCACAGAGATAATGCTCCACTTCAGGAACCACCACTTCTTGGATATCGTAAGCCCAGACAAGGCTAAAAATGGATAACACAGACATAAATGGCAAACATTTCAGTTTTCAAAGGGAAGAAATAGGAAAGTTGCTTAGGACAGCATCTTAAGATATCAATATTTTAGATAACAAGGAAGAACGATTGAGGAAGCCGCGGGACTGAGAAAAGGAGGACTGTATGTAATTCACAGAGTAATACCACCATGGGCTTTATGAAGGCATGTCACCACCGAAGAGTTAGAAACAGCAGACCCGTCAATAAGCAGAGAGCAGGGACAACCAGAGTGTAGGCCAGGCTTGCTCCTATTTCAGCCCAGGTACCGTGGCCACGCATGGTGAAAAGGCAAAACAACTGGGAAAGCCCGAAGAGCAAGAATAGTGCGATGGCGTTCTGATTTTGGAGCGCCTGGTGCCCACTACCAACGCTTTTGCGCTGCCAGGCCAGAATCCTCACATGGGTTACAACAAGCAACAACATCTGCAGCAACTTAAAGCGAGGAATATCTCACAGATTTCATCACGCTACCCTCTCCAAAACCATTTCACTTAATTGGAAATGTTAATTGAGTGACATTGATGGATGACGCGTGAGATTCTCTGAATAAACACTAAAATTAGGAGAGGGATAAAAACATTTCTTGGGGAAAATAAGTGAATTTGTCTGACAGGACTGGCTTAACCAAGTATACCTAGAGAAGCTGCCGAATTTTCTTAAAAGGCGCGATAATGTATACACATTTTCGAGCATGCCATATGTCTTAGAACGATTTGCCACGTGTGTTCTGAAAATTAAGGATGTGATTCCAAAAGGATCCAGAGTGCAGCGGTACACCTCCCTTATTTATCGCCTGTAATTCAAGAAAAGCAGCATAATTTTGTTAACAATTAATACTCGCCAAGCTTTGTATCGACTAACGTATACTGGGCCTGCTAATGCTAAATAAGATTATAATGATCTACAAAATGCTATTCCTTAATCGATGATGAAAGGTACTGTCAAATTAGCCAAGCAGCTACCCCTGACAGCACTGCTGTACTCGAAAGCTTTTGACTTCGGCCAATCTTCCTAAAACAAGAAACTTAATTCATTCACAACGTACAAGTAGGTAAAATCAGAGTCAGTAGTCGATTTTTAAAATTTTAATATGTAAAATTAATTTCCATCAATAGGTCCACATTATTGCTGTGCGACTTTCAGGATGTCATGATATGATAGTTCGCAAGTCGTATGAGACCGATTCCACCAACGCTACACGCAGCGAGTGCAGCCGGGATTTCAGCGTGGATAAGCTTTTAGGAGAGCAGACTTCTGCAGCACCTACCGCGCCTTCTACCCGCACCCGGCTGGCAGGTAAAGAAGAGCGTTTAGTTCACATTTGCTCAAGATCATACAGGAGCAATGGCATTTCTGATGTTGTGGATATACACCATGGAGTCGCTGGCACCAGGCATAAGGAATGATGTTACCTAGGGGCATAAATAAAAGCGGAAACGGGCATAAAGGTAGTTTTGGTTACCTACCTTGCCATATCCGAGAATAAATCCAGACCGAATAAATATATTGAAAGCGCGAGGACCTGTACGAAGTGAGTTAAGGGTACTTGAGTGCAATACTACTTGACTGTGTGGCTACAAGGATTAGTAAGAACGAACGTGATGCGTTCTGAACGTAGTGAATCATATAAACTTAGAAGAACAAATGCACAGCCATTCAGTATCAACTTCTTCTCATCCGGCCTGGTTTCCATCCGGGCAAGTGTTCTGTTTTCAACAGCATGGCGAGTGATTTATGCTGGATAACCGTCTCCGATACACTCCAAATCATTCATTACTTTAGCAGATAAAGCATATATTTTGACCGAACTTGAAGAACATTAAACTCAGGGGATAGCGGTTTCGTTTTCGAGAGGTACCGTGATTTGCCTATGTCCCATACGTTACCACAAGTAAGGTTCTACTAAAAAATTTTACAGACAATCTCAAATGTGTCCACTGAAATAAGCATCCACTGCTGCTAACGTGAATAGCATAGGCCGGATCCCAGCCGCACAGACTAACAAAGATGCGGAATTTAGGAACTCTGCATGGGCCACGAACACTTTAAAGTCTTTGGTAATGAGTTGAATTCGCAAAAGTAAACAACCTCAATGAAGGCAATTCCGTGGGATACTACATTAGTAATAAACTCAAACAAGAATTGCATAAAAATGGAAACGAAAGTAAATAATGCTGATTTATGAAAATCATAGCAAATTATAACTCGCAAAAAGGATACGAATTGAACGTTGGTTAATAGGGTCGTATACATTTTGTGGGCCAGCTCCGAATACCCGACTTCCTACAACAGAATAAGTTTTGAGCATTTCCAAGTGGAATGCTAGGTAGTCCTACCTTCAAATATTTAATGCATTCACACCTAAAGGGCTAACTTATTACTGCTGGGATTTCAGGCTCCCGATTTAAGATGGCCCTACGTCGCAATCCATACCTTTAGAGAACGATACTTTTTGGACCTAAGATATCAACCAGACTGGTGAGGATCTGTGTACCCAGAAGAGGCACCAACAAGCTTGGATATTTCGCTCAGGTTGCAACGAATTCTCACAAGAAAAGGGCTACCCAGCCCATTCTTCTCCCGCAAATTTTACAGAAGTTAAAAACTAGCTAACCACAGCACATGATGCATTTTCCACATTGCACTAATGGCTTCCTAGCTTAAAGCATAGCCAAAATTTATTGTTTGTATAATTGGAAATTGCCATCAACCTTTTTGCTGAATAGTTTGTCCATAGGCAGTCTCTGCCGTTTGCTATCGATGCTAAAATGTCAATGAAAAGAGGCCATAACGGCCGTCCCGATATCAAGTCGTAAATTTCTGTTGAAATGTAAAGACCTATCCCTGATTCATGTGTGTTTCTTTGCCAATGACTCGACTTTCTTGTTACGACTGTCAGAAAATACTGCTCACTGCAGTAAATAAAATGCCCGATAAGTACTTGCCGGCTTACTGGACATTCTAATTAATTAGCACAGTAAACTTATTAATTTTGAAGTAAGGCACTCAATAAACATATGCCTTTGCCGCAAGGGATCACACAAATTGCGACCAAATGTGCGCAGCAAAAGAGGCCTGCGTAAGAAGATTTGATACAATTTAAGTTCACGAACACAAACGGCAAGTTTTCGAGAGAAAAATACGTTTCCTGCGACCCACAGTCCCATCGCCAGCAGGCCAAAGAACTTAGTGCATCTAGGAGGGAAAAGATATGGAGGGTTTTAGAAAACTGGGCACAAACGTACCACAAGCGCTTTAATATACCGCTTATGTGCCCCTAGAAATAAGAATAAACAAAATAAAACTGGGGTTCGACGCTAAGTCGGGACACTTACCATCTCAAAAAAAACTCAAAAAAACTCAAAAAAAACATGGACTGAACGTTTTTGACAGGCTTAGAAATGAACCCAAACATGTTCATCAGGCTATTAGGAAGTCACCTCCAGTCAAATCCTGTAGAAAACAGTATGGCCTTTGATAAAGCATCCTATCAGTCACCCAAGTAAATCAAAGGTGCTGTAGACATATTTTCAGCGGTCGGACATTGCAATAAATATAAGTAGCATGCACGAACATAAATATTCGATGTTCATTCGATAGAAGATTGCAGGAAAGACTAGCTAATCACCGAGGATAACAGATTCATCCTCCTCACTGTGCTGGTGTGTTATTTTATACGAGCCTGTGGCCGCTTGCCACTCTCCGTTAAAATCCTGTAGAAAAACAGGCTGGTTTTCAATAAAGCATTCTATCAGTGGAGGCGAAAGTCCGCATTCCAGGTGAGTGTATAAGTGAAGAAAAGAAGAATAAGAAGGTTGTTTGTTCACCGGAATCATGGCTTTATTCGTCTGAGATTTCTAACTCTTACTGGAGTCCATCCTCAGAGATAAAACAGCACGATAAACGAGTAACATTTACAGGGTGGCAGGGGCCAATCAGACAGTAGTGGCGCCAGTCCGGAGGTGACTACGCAGGGTGACTATGCAGGAAGAAGAAAAAGAGCAGCAGCTTCCCTTCCTTGATGTACTCGTCAGGCGACGTCTGAACGGCGAAACGGGTCACGAATTTAACTTCGCAGCCACGAAGATCATCGCCCACGCCAGATGCAAGACAAACAGAGAATTGATTGAAGCCTGGGCCTCCGATGAGAACTCGGTCAATCGATTTATCGATCTGGCGCCGGCTCACAGGCTCCTGCGTAGTCACCTCCGGACTGACGCCACCGGTGTCTGATTGGCCTCTGCCACCCCCCTATAAATGTTTCTAGTTTATGTTGCTGTTTTACCTCTGACGATTAACTCAGGTAAGATTTCGAAAGTTCAAACGAATAAAGCCATGATTCCGGTGAACGAACAACCTTCTTCTTCTTCTTCACTCATCCTAGCAGTAAATCAAGTAAATCAAAGGTGAAAAATCAATACTTAAGCGCTGTAGGCTTATTTTCAGCGGTCGGACATTACAATAAATAGCAGTAAGTATGCACGAACCCATTAGAAGATTGCGGGAAAGACTAGCTCATCACCAGGGATAACAGATTCATCCTCCTCACTATGCTGATGTGTTATTTTATACGAGCCTGTGGCCGCTTGTCGCTCTCATCGGGCCAAAGTCCAGTGGAAGAACATACATGAATCTGCCAATCGCCTCCATACATTGTCAGCATTTTCTACGCAGTTGCTCATTTCGTAAGAGCACTGTCAATGGGCATCACCTAAAACCGGGAAACCAAATTCGATTGCGAGACCAAAGGCCCTTTTTCCAAAAGGCGAGATGGCAAATGACAAATATCGAATTCGCGTAGCTCCTGTAAGGTTAAGTAACTTCAAGACCGGCAAGCGGCTACAGACCCTTCAAGGATAAAGTAGGAGGACTGTGACGATGAACGAAGTGCAGGTTTTATCCCCACGGCCGGCGCGGATGAGAATATGGAAAACCATGAGAGAAGAAAAAGAATACGGTTCCGGATGGGGCGGCAACCCGGGTTGTAATGGATCTGGGCGATGACCTCCAAAGCCAGATATCAACCCCGACAGGTCAGCAATAATACGTGAAGAAAACCGTCACTTTGAAAAATGCAGGATCCGAATGCGAGGAATTAGCTCATCAGTGAGACTCTCGGTTTTTTCGATGCGGTTTCTGGATACGAACTCAAACTCCTTCGAAATAATACGTGTCAGGTCTTATAGTCATTATCTTTACTTGGACTGTGGTGAAATCGCAGCGATAGCGTTATGCCATGTGGTCTAATACTCGCTCATAAGATGAATACTACAGAGTTATTATGTACTTGGTTTTGTTCGACTCAAGTATTCATTAAATTTTGGAACGAATCGTAAACAGTTATTTTCTTACATTTAACTTCAAGCCTTTCCATTAAAAACTGCAGGAAATTATTTTGAAAACACAAAGTAGAGGCACCGTTGTTGGCAATGCGGTACACCGCTTCCGCAGGGTTATAGTTTCAGAGGTAGCATATGTGCATATCTGCTCATTGTGAACGCGAGCATTTGTCACTCGGGTGTTTTCCTCTGTATCGATAAATTAATGTCATTGCGACTCTCGTTTTTTTACAAAGCACCGGCATTCCAAGCCACTTTGGGGGGTTGCGTGTTCGTAGTGCACGCCTGCGTAAGAGATCCCTACAATGGGCTTAGTTTGACCTTTATTAATGCGCAATATGACAGAATACACCTATGTGGTGTCGTAACATATGGGTTGCGAACAGCCGAGGAAGGGCTTGCCAGGGAAGCGTGAATAGGGACTCCACGCACTTCAGCACAAAGCAACGGACCTGTTCATTGCTAACCCGAATGTCTACGCGTGCCGCACATGAAATGGTTTCAGCTTCCTATGTGTTAAAACGTTTTGCTGGGAGCACTCTCCAAAACTAAAAATGCCATTTCCAACTTATTGTTCCAGCAGTGAAAACTTTGTTTTATTTTATGCTTCACTGCGAGCTGTTTTCAGGCCTGATGTTGAATAATTAATCGACCAACAATGGAAAAATCATGGTTCGTTGCTATCCGACAGTCCAAGATAGCAATGGGCCCAGGTTTAATGCAAAACGGACGATCTTACATGCCTTCCCAAATAAAAACAAATATATCGGTAAACGTTGCCTCATACAAGAACAAACCTTCATATGGTAAGTTCTTCTATTTCCGCCTTTAAATGGCTTTTGGTTACGCCTAGAGGTAAAACTAATGAAGTTTGCGAAAACTTACATAAGCACCCCAATTCGGGGGTTTCTCTTGGTTCCGAAATTCTTCAATGAGGAGAATGCAGGATGCCAAAGACGAAGATACCACGCAGAGGTAAGCCTACAGAGAATAAGGAAAGATAACACAGATATGCAGAGACGTATGGCAACTCTATTTTGTCCCGGTTTTTTTTAGAAAAATAACAGAAACTGCCACTGTGGGATTGCAGTGTTAATGTTTTCCTTAATTATGCTGGCCATGGAAGACAAAATTACCTTAAAACAAGTTCCAAAACACTTGGACAGAAAAACTTACAAGAGGTGAATCGATTTTATGAAAATGTACCACTAAAATATGAAGAATCGACCATTAATCGCGCTGTGATATTACGTGAAACAGGGAAAATGTACGGAAATTATAGGGATCGGGTAGACAAGGGCTTTATGCGAGTATTAACTCAACACTTAAATTGCCTTCTTTCTAGAGGATATGTATGAGAGCTTGGGACAAAGTTATGTAGCGCTCACGGCAGATACCTAGTTATGAAAAGCCGAATCGCGCTATTTAAATCAAATAAGAAAACAGAGGTTGGTGAGTTTGGATACAAAAACGTCAAAACCCTTCTGATTTGTAAGCATATTAACACAAACCGCAGGGCAGATAGAAAAACTAGTAGTAGACCAGAATGGCATTATTAAAGTCAATTGAGCGAGCAGTGGTGTTTAAGTTTCGACAGAAAAACGTCGAAAGGCTTCTCACTCTTAGGCATCTGAAGTCGCATCAGATTTCAATGCAGTAAGTGAGAAAGAATATTAGAGATGGATGCAATACCTAATCACAGTTTTGGGAATCAGAGGGCGCCAATAATAGAAGCGTATGGAGACTATATGAAGATGAATACTTACAAGCAACATACGATGAAGTTTAATCGAGATAACCTGTGCTGCCAAAGTACTTAAGACGGACAAGCCGAGTAAAGACTTCACATAGAACCCGGAAATCTGCAAGAAAGAAAATGTGAAGATCAAACGTCAAATCCAAGTCTCCCAGGCGTGGAAAAGAAACAGGCAAGTAACAGCTTGCTGGAGAAGTCTGGGACATATTTAAGTAAAACTGAATTAAACTTCCTAGATAGGTTTCTCGATATATTTATCAACTATAGTTGATTTAATTCAGTTCTACACTAGACGTCAAAACACAGAAAAGGTAGGTTAAAATCTTTCAGTATGCTTTTTTAATAAGAATGCCTACATAAGAGAGACTGAAATACTGACTAACATGTCATTTAAGCCAAAATTAATTCGTAAATCCTAGCACGGTGGTTTTTGGCTGGAAATTCTTCCACTCAAAAAGCTTCTTGTGGTAAGGATACTAATAAGCAACGGCTTTTACTTAAATCGCAAGTTATTGTTAAAATAATTGCATTTATTATTGCAGGAAAGGATAAAAAATTATCCACCTATGTATGCATGATTGTTGTCTAGTAAGACTGGTACCCATTTATTAGTGACTTTTTCAGAGTATGAAATCTGATTCATATTTATTTCAGTATTTCTGTGCACTGGAGCCTTCGTTTTAGACACATAATGTGATATGTAATTTTGCTTTTGAGAAATTATACCGTATAAAGTTTATGTGCACGAAAGTGCGATACCACAGCTCGTTTTTCGCATTAGTTAACGTCTTTAGATTCAAACTGCCACGTTTTAGGTTGTGAATTTGAAGGAGTTCAAAAATGAGTGCTTCGGTTATCTAATATAGAAAATATGGCTCAATATCCACAACCCCCTTATGACAATGTGAAAATAAACACGACTTAAGCAGATGCTCAACCAAAAGCCGCAACCCGCTGCATATAAGTTACCTAAGGGCTGTGTTTCGTACTACTTCGTATTGCTGCCACATGATTAATACTTTTTCTATTGGAAAGAAGATCTGAAAATTGTAGTCGGTGCTTTGTGTTAAAGAACCTACTGTGCTAGAGAAGCCTGCGTGTTCTGTACGCGGCATTTGGTGTACACGCGCCAGGGCCCTGCGGTCGCTATGCCGACCGAACCTTAAATTTGGAACTCGACCGTCGAATGAGGATGCACGCCACCTGAAACACCCCGAAGCACAGATGAACTAAAGGGTTTGACTGTAAGCACGAAAACCAACAGAGGCCAGCTTGAAGGTGAATTGGAAAGAAAGCGGTATTTGGTAGATTGAAGGAACTTAAAGATAGAAGTCTCGACGAACGACTATAACTGAAGTCCAAAATCTAACCGTAGGTAGAGGGCAAAAATAACTATCTATGCAGAGGACGTTGCACTAATTCGAGGGAGAAGAGTAGGTTGCAAACGCAAGTCAGGATCAAATAAATTGAAGAACATTTTACTTCGCAACGCCGAATCCCTAGTTATCTTTTCGGTTAAGATGTCAGGGGAATAGAAATGCCTCAATCAATAATAACTGTGGCCTTGTGCGTACTTCCAGGAAGGCTAAATATTCCTGTGTCCTAATCCTAACACTAGCTTTAACATAAAAACAAACCACAGCCTTAAAATTAAATCTACAGTTGACAGTAAGCCTAAAAATAACCTAAGCCCTAACCTTAAACTTAACTCTACCCTTAGTTCTAACCATAATTTCCCCGAAATTGAGCACAAATTCACCTCTATTTCGGGCGATTCCTGTTCTCACGTTCTGTTAAGGGGTCCATATAAGTCATCATCGCCATATTTTCCTATAGGGTTGTTTAGATATTACCTGTATACACTGCTAGGAACCAGAGGCAGTTGGTTTAAATTAGAATGACGACGGTAACGCAACCCTTCAGGAATATAACCCAAAACTTACAAAGCCAATTACAGTACCTTTCAGCTAAATGGCCCTCTTTGTGTGGTCAGCTATTGCCAGCTCAGATGTCATTAACCTTGCAGCCGGCCAAGTGGGTACAGTGGGTATTCGGGTGGTCAGGAAGCGGGCTTCTCAAAAGAGCAAATGCTGCAATGGATAGGAATGTTCGGGCGTTTTTTCTTACCATGAAAAGGAAACTGAGAAATATGATTGCAGATCGGAGGCAGGGTATTGCAGCTGTCGGAGCACCCGTCGTGAGTTTGGCATTCGCAAGGTAACTTTTAAACTTATTTCGCAACGATTTTGCTGTGCCATCAAGGAACGTGTATGCCAGAAGACAGAGAAGCGTCACAAGCGTCAATTCCCTTGGAGATACCGAAGCAGCTGATGCTACGGATGGACAACAATGGACCAATGTGGAAGCAGCCAAAATAAGTCACAAGGAGATAATAAATTACCTGCGTATCAGCGGAAGTCATCCGCATGTACGAATTTAAAAATTCCTCGGATTGGGAGAAAAAGAGCATCATCCGTGTACGTATCGTTAGTTCAATCGTTGAAGGTGGCGAGGACTACCGCTCCCCAGCGACATGCACTCAGAAATGACTTGCACGTAAATTTCTTTGTAAGAAAGCATACTTATGTTGCATCTAACTCATTACTATTCCTACCATCACCGCGTTCCGATAGCAAAATAAAGACGGCTGGGGGCGGCTTATCCTCAATAGTTGACTGTCTGCCTAAGTGTGACACATACGAACTAGTCCCTAATGCCACATGCAACAGGCTTCCTTCAGGGGGTCTCGAATTTCCCAGCAATAAGGCTGTTTTAAGGTCACAGTACAGGTTCATTACAATGGGTTATTTGCTGCAAAGCAGGGTCAAGTCATCATCGCAGCTAATAACCTTCGACTTCATAACACAGGTTGTAAATTAAGGAGAAAAACGGAAGGAATTATGATGCGAAGGGTTAACTTAGTATAAATCCCTCTCTTCCTTCCCACACGCACCAATGGTAGTTTTATTTTTCTGAAAGAACTGAGATGAGTGTGAACTCGATAACTCATGCGACATCAGCCCCCCTTATAACGCCTGTCAAATGTGCTCACAAGAATAAGCCAGGACTCACACACTTGTGTATCATTCCCCAGATAATTTCAGGCAAAGCGTCTAAGCTACTAAACAAATCAAAAACATCAGATACTTTTGTAGGAATTACAAAATAATTTACGTGGAATTGTGAGCTGAATTCGAGAATGCAAACTCTGAAGAAGAAATGGGAGACAAGCTGGATCAAGCATTACTTGTTATTTATTTCGAAAATAGACCAGAAGAACTTTTTTGTAGGAAGAAGATCGTCCTCTTTAGCCATGAATAAGACGCTACCTGTTTGAGGACTTTTCAACTCTTATTGTAGTCTGAGAAAACCCAGATGCCCCTGCGAGACGCTGGCTCGCATAGTATGTGGTAAATACGTTTCCTGATTGTTTAAAGCCAGTTGTTTACTATGGTTAAAGATTTGAACATAACACCGCCATTCCACAGACGTGTATGGTTCGAGGACTGAAATGCTTGCAAAACGCTCAGGAATATATCAAAAATGTGGTTTTCTAGACTTTAATTTGGGGAACATAGTACTTTTCGGAAATCCAAAAGCTTCTTGTGCATTTCCGAAAGTTTACAACAAGCCCTCATCAGGCTTAATAGAAGGACGGGATATCCGAGGCCACATCCTTGAGTCAGCTAAATGTGGTCACGACCGACGTCCGCGAAGGAGTACACGACAAATGATACTTGGGGAAGGGGTTACAGACAGCGAAACCTCGAGAAACGTTCATGGGATATTGATGTAAGTATCCAATTTAAGGGCGATGGAGCGACCAACCGGAAGGAACCAGAGGCCGTCGCAATACGCATCGGGTGGACATGGCGATTGATATCGTTGACATCGCAGTGACAAGCCTGCAAAAACTCGCAAGTTCCTGGTGGATGTTCTGCGGATGAATTCGGTGACGTCTCAATACAAACTACGGTAACTTTCAGGTGAAGGCAAAGGCCCCAAATAATTTCTGAGAAACAAAACGCTTGCAGTTTCGCAACAACAATGCCGGTATAATCGATGAATTCAGCGGGGAGCAGACATTCTTAATTAAAAACACTAGTAGAAAAACAAATAAGATATATTATCAAGGTAAAAAGAGAAATAAAAATGTCACCAACACTTTCAGCCTTGTTTTGAAAACTGCTGCCTTTAAGCACAGGAAAGCCTTGAAGGCAAATGCCGCTTGCGAGGGCGACGCAAGATAAAAGCTCCGGTCGCGTAAGCCGGCAGCACCAGGGCTGGTTAGATGACAATGCCGAAGAAATCCGCAGTGGTGTTTCGACAGACAGGTTACAGACAACCTACAAAGCCAGCAGCCATAATGCTAACAAAGTCGCATACTTTCGATGCTGATGGGTAGTTTAGCGAATGCTGTGGGAGATGCAGAATTCTTGGATGGTCCAAAGAGCTGAAGAGCCGGCCGCAGTGAGAAAATTCAATGTTATCTGATCTATAAAATCTACTGATGGACCACTAGTCACCCGAACTTTGCTATTGCACAGACAGAATAACATAATACAGTAATAGTCTTAGGAAGCCTTGCGGAGCTGTATCGTTCTCCTCAAAAAAAAACATTCCTCAACCATTGACTTCCTGAACGACAACTTCAATCTTCCGCCTTCCCTTCAAGAGACAAATAATGCAGTCCAATAACTGTCCGGCGAAAAAAACGTTCGATGTAGTTGCAGCCGAAATTTGCATACTCTGCCTCCCATAACTCATAGACATCTTTAAGTTACTCCTCCGCGAATTCGAGAATACACATCCCCAGAATTGCAGTTCGGCTACCATCCTACTTTTCATGGTTGACTAGGCTCTACAAACTGCCATTGAAACGGATGAATAACAGAAAAAGAGCGTTGTCGCCTCTAGCTGCGTACACTTCGGGCTGACCAACTACATGGATAAAACGGTGGTCATGCATCAATGTCAACATCGCACAACCTAAGTCAGCGGACAAAGCCGTTTGTCTACATAGTACACTCTCGCGGAACACCAAATGTGGCAGGCGTTTTATGACGTCTGATGTCCACTGCCACTGCGTCCATTCTCATCTAGTTTCTTTCAGACTGACTTCTAATGTATGTGGCAGTAGGGTCCAGGTCGTGTGAGGCACGCGTAAACCGGATTTTTATGGTTTTGTTAGCGATTGCACCCGTTTTCGTCCTTGATCGTCCTGACTTAGTCTTGCCACAGGCTTCAGGTGCATGAGGGAGAAGGGAGTGTGACTGAGGTTACGCATGTCTGCCATCAATATAACCTAGCTCCCATGCTCATCCCGTCCCACGCCTAATACGATGAGGCGCACGCCATACACATCGTCGGATGCGACGGCCGAGCTCGCATAGTCAACTTGCAGGATGTTCATTTGCATGCATGTTTATTAAAAAGTTAAACATCCATCCTACTAAAAAAGGTAAGCGAAGCTCAACATCGCATTAGGATTAGTCAGGTAATGAGAAAACGATAGGATGTTGACATAAGAGAGAGAGATACTTCTTACCTCTAAGACATTCAACTAGTAATACCAAAGCAAGGACGTATTTTGCACAGCGACGGTGGAGTACCTCAGACGACGGCTCGCTCATTAGGGCAGCAGAAATGAGATTCAAGGATATCATTGTAATTAGCGAGAGCCAAAGTGGGCTGAAACGAGCAATCACAAAGCTTGTCAATTAGAGTACTAAATGATAAAGTTTTACAGACGGAAGATAACTTGTATGCAAAGCAGTGGACGAACCATAGCTTCAAACAACCAATTTCGGGTATTTTTATGAGATATTCCGCTCATAGTCAGTGTAAACGGGTGCTTTAAACGAACAGTTCGCTAGCTCGTAGGAAATGTTTCAGGTTTCATAGCGGATTTCTGGTTAATATTTTACGAAGTGTACTACTTGTTTTGTCATAAGTATAGAAGAAAGATATAAAATAGGTGAAAAACTAATGAATATTGATTGTCATACCTAAATGACCACCAAGTTAACCATCGAAAGGAGTTCAGTCGACTGATCAAACGACCCTCCATCCGCCGTTGCTCATGAATCTTGGAAAAACAGAATTTAGATTACACCATTTCGACAGCGTCTTACAAGTTGCTCTGTTTCATGCAAGCGAGGTTGCATCATCAACGGTTCTTCACGTTCCGTTGTCAGGAAGGGAAGAAGGAAGTTGATTTAATTCGCTCAATGGTTGCCTGGAGGTTAAGAGAGTAGGCATATAACCGCGTACCTCGAGAAGGCTCTGCAAGTGTCTGTTATTAGAAAGCAGCAACTGAAGTTTTCGGGCAGGGCTGACGTCCAATAACTCAACAGGCAGGCTACCCTAGAAAGGCATTTTAATTGATTTTGAAAAACGGCCTACCATGGAATTGGAGGGAATCTTGATGCCCAAGATGCTAGCGATTAGAGGACAGATATCAACTTGGTTCAGAAGTATTTGATACCCGGATATGGAGTCCAGCCTTCGCATAATTGGAAGAGATTTTTCTCGAACGATTCCGCCACCCCAAATGAAAATTGGCACATAGATCTCGTTTACACTATCACCGCCATGTCCACCTCAAAGGAGAAATGTGTAAACTTCAGCAAGCTTTACATTATTGCATGTTAATAGACAGTTTCGAACAGTTATAAAAACCATGCAAATTGTTGACCAGAGTCCTGCTAATGGGAAGCCGATTTTCAAGTTTCTGTTTCCATCTAATATGATCGAACCACGAAATTGCAGCACCCCAGCATGCCCACCCTCTAGAAAAGCACTCGAACTGCAGGTAAAATCGGAGATATGACTGTGCTGTTTACGGTTATACAATGAAAAGGAATCTATAATTTAAAATGTATTCTGGAAAAGTGACATGGTATCGTCCTCCGAATAATTAAGGAAAGTAAAAATCACGACCGAATATCTTTAGTCGAATAAAATGACACTGCATATTTGCATCATTGTAGAAATTTCAAGGTTCAAATAAGTACAAAACGATATAATTGTAGAAACTTAATAACAGTTTGCGGAAAACTCTTTCGCTGAGTCGTCAGAGGACGTTCAGTCTGGTAAGAATTTCCACTAGTGCGCCGAATGCCAGGTCCAACTGAGCAAAACGCATCTGGCTATGTAGTGCGTTATGAACGTGATTAAAAATTGATCACAATTGAAGAACTGATCAAACCTAAAAGATACAACCACTCGAATACACTCAGTAGGTATCTGAGACTCAGACAGAAATAATGAACTTGCGAAAAAGGATCGAACAAAACTGCGTCTTCAAAATTTATTTATCCTGATGAATTTGAGCGAGGGAGGCCATACATTTAAAAGTCCCTTGAAAGTAAGCCTTTAGAAGGCGAACGGAGAGGTGAATATCTTAGGCTATTACTGTGGAGTTTTTGACCTCAGATCGCAAAAACCAGGGCCAACTAGTAAGCGAAATAAAAACTAATGTTCGAACTTCTGTTATAACAAGTTCAATATTCCGTGGGCAATCGCCCGGGATGATATCTGATAGATATTCGGAAAAAATGTCACTAACACAAGAAAAAATGTCAACTACAGAAAACCCAAACAACAAACTCTGCGGGGAGAGGGCTGAAGTACAGTCTGCACTCACCGTCCCAATGCTACATAAAACCGGCAGTTAATCGGTGAAACTAACCATATCTTAAAACGCCATGATCCGCCGTGACAATAAATGTCATTGCATTCATTAATTCCTTGGATAGCCTTTGTTGGAAGAAGTGGTAGACGGCATAAACAAAGTTGTCAGCCTGAACTACAGCTTTCAGGTAATCTGGTGTGGAATATCCTTCAATGTGGTCGGCAAGGTCAATGGAAGCAAAGTTGAAAAACACAATCTTTCCATGTGTTGAGTCATTGGCGCTATTCCTCTGCGGGCTTAATTCTCTCAGAATTCTGTCAGCAGACCTCTGTGTCAAAAAAAACAACGTGGTACTGACAGAGAGAACAAAGATCAAGGGACGTAATTCCAGAAACAAGAGATATTTAGTCTTTTTTCTACAGGCCACAGCCATACGCCTTCTGGGTATCCCTACATTGGTTGGGGCGTTGGTTAAAAGACTATCTACCAGAAGAAAACAAAGGCTGAAATGCCGGATTTTCGCCTATTTTTCGATTGTAAGGCAGTCACCCCCAAACTCCAGACTAGGAAGACTTGTTATCTGAACCTAGGCTAACCACTACAAACAGAGCCCGTTATCCTGTCTTTGGAGCCTCTCTATTAATTTATAAAACTCGAGTAAGATGTGAACTGTACTGAAGCCGCGAACTAATGATGATGAAATATGATGAAGTTACTGAAAAATAACAAACCAAGCTCAAACTAATTTGAACACCTCCACTAAAACACCAAAGTAATATATGACGTTTAAGTAAAGTCGAATGCAAAATAAGTACGACAAATAATATTACATTTATGAAGTCGAGTTTGGCGTACGTACGCTTTCGATTATTCACCATCAGGCTTTTTACACTAATATAAGGGAGGGTAGAGTAACAAAAGTTTAAACATTCAATAAGCAGTAAATATGAGGGAGAGGGTTGAGGGCGTTTAAAGGTCAAGGTAAGGATGCCTTGTATGGCCGCCTAAACAGAACATGGGAAAAGGACCCTCCAAAATACATCTGGTTTTGCGCCAACTTTTGGGAAAACTAAGTTTAGGATTAAGGAGAGAGTTTGGATTAAGTTGAAGGTTACGTTTAAGTTTGAGGTTAAGGTCATAGGTGGGGATCGGGTCATGATTAGACTAAAGGGTAACGTTATTATCGTGTTAACCGCATAGTTCAGATAGAGGGTAGTGATAGGGTTAGGATGAAGGCGACAGTATAGATTTACATAGATTTAAGCGGTTGTGATGGTTCCTTCTCCTGTTCTCTGTTTAGGCGGCCATACAAGGCATCCCTACCAAGGTCAGCGTTATAGTTTAGTCCTATGGTGGCGAGGGCTGGGGAGGGGAGGAGAGGGGGAAGGTGATCGGCCATTAGCTAGGTTACTGCTTCGTCGCTGTGACGCGACGTGGCAGGTGTGAACGCAGATTCTGAGTTTGTTTTCGGCCAAGGGAGCATTAGGGCCACTACAAACGCTTTTTTCAAACACAAAGTTAGGTTGGTCAACCGTATAGACACCGCCTCTGACGATGCAAGTATCCACTGGCGTAGGATGTTTCGTCGGCACTTTATAGATTACTCGGAATGCTTGGTTGACGTCTACCCGGTGACCGCTGTCAACCAAATGAGCCACAATTGCGCTCAAGATGGACGTTACCGTGACTTGATTTAGCCAGGCAGGATGGTGCTCTCGCATTCTCTTGATAGGCGCCTAGATGTTCGACCAATATATTCTGCTCCACAGGAGCAAGTGAAGGCGTAGATGCACACTGAAGAGGTCTGAAACAGCAGTCTATCCTTGCCTTCGAGGCGAAGAAGTGGAGTGCTTGAAAACACTAGCCTTAACTTAGCGACTTGGTATGTGCGCGCGATAGCAGTGTTTAAGCGACGATGTAGAAGTTCGCTCACCCGCTCCCCTCGAAAAGGTAATGCGAGAAATAAGTCCTTCTTCTCAGCCGTTGGTACGTTGGGGGACGTTCCTCCATATACTTACTGATAAATTTCTCGGGAAAGCCGTTTTCTCGGAGGGTGTTCTGTATCAGGGTGAGTTCTTTTTCCACCGTATCTGGAGTAAATATTCTCCTATCTCGGTTGGTGAGGCAGCGGACTAGGCTTCATTTCTAGTTAAGCGGGACAAAATTGTAGAAGTTTGTGTATGGCCCTGTCCATGTCTTCTTACGAAATACCCTTATACGCAGCGTTCCATCAGATGTTCTATTAAGTAGGACGTCCAGAAAGGGGAGGCACTCTGCGTTCTTTTTTTCCTAAGTGAACGTTAATACCGGGTGAACCTGATTCACTGTATCCAGGGTAGTGTCCAACTCAAGGTTTAACCTGCTATTGCAAAGATATCGTCGACATATCGAGCATAGGGAAAAAGGTCCTTTATAACTGGAGAGAGCTGGTTATTCCCTAGTTTCTTCATAAAACATCCGATAGTAGAGGTCCAAAAGGGTGAACCCATCGCTACGCCATCGATCTGGCGGTAAAATTTGCCATCGAAACTGAAGTTAAAATTTCAAATGCAGTGAAAGAGCAATTCCTTGAGGTCTCCGACTGGCATGCCAATCGGAAAATCCTGTCTTACAATCTCGTCACACAAATATTCTATGGTCTCCGTGAGGGGAATATTAGTGAACAAAGATTTGATACCCAAGGACAATATCGTTTTCGCATTGAGATTTTTATTTTTATGGAATTGATGAAACCAAAGGTGGTTCTATTTGGTGTCGAATCTGCTTAAATCTTTCGGCCAGCCACTTCGTAAATGCGTGATAGGGTGAAGTACACATGTCTAATATCGGCCGGATTGGACGATCTGATTTGTGGATCTTTGGTAAACCATAAAGCCTTGGGGGGATTGTGCCCATGGGTTTAAGACCTTCGAACTATTGTTCACTAAGGAAACCTTGGTCTTTCAGTTTCTGAAGACATTTTGTGACCTGGGCTTCTACTGTCTACGTTGATGATATATTCGCGATTGCATCTGCATATACGGACAGTTCAGCTCTAATAGATACCATAAATCAGGTGCATCAGTCAATTCAATTTACATTGGAACAAACACAGTCCGGATCGCTCCCTTTTCTTGACGTGATTCTGAGTTGGTCTGACGGAAATATTTGGCGTTATGTCTATCATAAGACGTGATCCGGGCAATATACCCACTTTAGCGTTTCGTACCACTAAACTTAAAGCGTAATTTAGTGTGCTGTTTGAAACAAAGGGTGAAAAGGATAATTCGACCAATAGCATAGGTTTTAGAACGCATTTTTTGACAGCACGCATATCGAGATCTATTTATTGTTAAGAACATGACCGAAAGCCACCCATTAAGCCACCCACAGCAAAGCACCTGCCCCGGCGGCCGCTGACGATGATCAGAAGACGGACAGTCCTCTTCTATACCGGCGAAGGGACTGGATAAGCTACGTAATATTACGATGAAAAGACTGCGACAGCGGCGGCTTAGTGAAATCAAGTAACAGTAAGCAGGCAATAGGCACTGTGACTGGACAAGGTCATGCTTTACACTGATGTTTGACGCAAACCGTTGCGTAAAACCGAGAAGAAACGTCAACTGGTTAGACCAGCTGCTGGCTACCCCACGCGTAAGGTTAAAGTTGGAATAAAAAGATGTTCGTGGGTCTTCTTAATAGGCATTAGCGTAAAGGCAGCGATAGTGATAAGAGGGTGAAGAGAGCATAATTCTGGCACGCCAGATTCAAGTATTAAGATTCAAGGAACGGCGGTCGCGGAGCCGATGAAATCTGAAGACCTCTTCCACTGTGTAAGGCGAATAGTGTGCGGGGTGGACATTCCATATTGAATATGGGACTATTCGAACGTCCCTGAAGCCTAGCAATCAATGTATGACGGCGGACACTCGTCATCAGTATAACGCGGATGTCTACTGACTGTTTGAATTTCAAATTCCAACTCCGTTTCGAGGGATATTAAGATCCTAGAGATCAACTCCCACCTCCACATATATTATGGCGGCCCACACTAATCTTCTGGTACACGCTATGTAGTAATCGTCCTCTCGCAATAAGCAAATCACACACTACTTCCATGGGAATTAGTCCAATACCGTCCGGCTAACGTACGACTGAAAGGGAATAATACGTACATATCTTTCCTCTCCCTCTGTGCACATCAACATCAGCTGCCGAGGAAGAATAACAAAGCTATTGAATAGGTAATGCCAGGGTAAGTTGACTGATTTCCTAGGTGTGATCTGCTGAATGCGGTTGGAAAATAAATAACCGGACTGCACTCAGCGTGGAATCACCTTATTGACAGCCTGGAGCACGGGATTTGGTGCAACAGTGGCGAAAGAACGTTGAACCTTATTGGGCAGAACCGATGGTTTGTCATACACACGTGCTTCCAGTATAGTCACAATACTCGAATGAGTTGGTATTCAAAAGACAGTTACAAGGTAGAAGCTAGGCGCACTATAGCAGACCGATACTAACACTGGCAAGTCCCGAATTGTAGACTACGTTAGCGTTCGCCGACGTCTAAAAGATCACCTTTTGCCCGTAGGAAAATTAACACGCGAAAGATGCTTGAATGTCGAAAAGTAAAATCTGCGGACACACTGAGCAAAAACATTTTATCTCGCTTTATGACCAAGCTCGAAGAAGATAGAAGCAAATATTCAGTATTTAAGTAGTCTGTTCGCAAGGCAGCTGAAAAAAAGCCTTCGATTCATTTAGGGTAGCCGCAGGGCCCTGATCAGCGAACAGCCCTGGCCGAACGACTACTGCCAGATCTCACAACTATGATTCATTCGGCCAACCTCGCAAACGGATAGTGAGTTCGGATAGAAGTGACAGCAAAACCAATTAGTCCGCAATGGCCACCCCAATGGAACAGGCCTGAAACTTTAGTGCTAGTATCGCAGGTATTCGCCAGGTCAGTGGCTAGTTTGTTCTGCGATGTGAATGACGTCTTTGATTCTTAAATCTAGACCAAGGTTCAGCGCCGGCGTGAACACATCCAGCACCTTAACTTCTATTACAAACACATTGCCTTTTAATTCTTCTCTGCAGCAAATTCTTGTCTACCTTCAGCATATGCAGTTTGGTGTGACTCGTTCTTAAATGTGCATATACTCATCATGCTGTCCGGTTTTGCGCCCACCATTCAAAATTTTCCAAGTAATTTAAAAAAGCAGGCAAACGGAAATTGTAAATGTGCACAACAGTATCAAAGAGCATTTCACACATTTTGAAAAAGCTGGTGCGTCAGGTAGTAGACAACTGAATAGTGTTTTTTAGTACTACTGCGTGTTGCTGAAAATACTTCATCTGAAACCAGCCAGAGAACGACCATAAAAATTAGGCACCAGTTCAGCTTGCATATAAATTATTGGAAAAACAGCTGTTGGAAAACATTTTGCGGCTTGTCACGTACTACCCATCTTGACCAACTATTCACACTTTATAACTACCAAAAGCATTAATAAAATGCAATAATTTGAGAAATCCAAAAAATGAGTTTATTATGTAAGATTGTATTTACGAGCACACGATTCATCTTGATTACGTCTGGCGCGGAGTAAGTGATGACGGCCGGAATGAAAAAACATAAACAGGGACACCAGCTTACAGTATGCCTGCAGTTCATTAAGAACTCTTATCCCTTGCCGTCCAACGACAGTCACCCATAAATAACGTGTCTTTATAGGAGGAAAATACAGCCAAACTTTTTATTATTAAATGGTGATAATGATGGCGGCGGCGGCGGCGATACGGATGATAGTGACAGTATTTACCCATCCTAGTACGGTGGCGATTATGATGATGGCAATTATAAAAAGGAGGAGAGCCAGAGGAATGAAGATTATGAGGAGGAGCAGGAGAAGGAGGATTGATCATGAGGATAAGGATGGTGATGGTGGTGGTGGACCAACTCCCTTCACCAACATTGACTGTGTTCGCATTATAGAACACTGCTAATTTGTGTGCAACCTCTGGGCAAAAAAGGGGTTCAACTATTCAAACTTTGATTTCGGAATTCATTTTTACCTAACACAGTTTTTCCTCACCGAACCCGCATAAGGGTCACGTCTGGAAGAGGTTAATAGACGAAAATGACTCGATACCATAGCATTGGTGTGAAATTCATGAAAAAAGGCAGGACTGCTTCGACTCACCACAAAATCCTGAAACACCTCAGCATCTGAGGGGGAAATGGTGTGGCTCATTCGTCTAATATTGGCCGCAAAGTACAAGGGCACGCTTTCACTTCCAAAAGCCCAGGAAACTTCCACGTTATTGAAGACAGACTCGAATGGCTGAACGCTTCTAGACCAACCTGAAAATAGAGGGGATACACCATCAAGATGTAGGAGTAGGTTAGGTTTTGAAGAACCGCGGAAAAGGATTGTTCACAGTAATTAACTTTCAGTTCAACATATCTGCAGTAATATTTACCTATAATAAGTATGTATGGAGCACACGGTTTTTTCTATGAGAACAAAAACGAAGAAGTAACACCAATTTATTAACCCTAAGTGAACTCATGTTACTGAGAGACATGACATAGAATGTCGTGTAATTTTTCTCTTAAAACGGCGTCAATGACAAACCAGACAGAAATTCTGTCTTCTTAAGGCAGTGGAATTTATTTTGAGGGTGAAGGTGTGTACCTCTTTGGGGAAGAGAGAGGGTAAAGATCTGTGAGGCGATGCCTTCAGAAAATCTACGGGTACGGCTATCCCATTAGCTGCAACTCCCAGGCTGGGGAGTATAAGCTTGTCATGTCAATAGTAAACGACAATCTAAAATAAAATTGCAGAACTGCAGCTTATTTTATCCCTCCGCTGGATAACACGTGAAGTCTTCGAACGTTCTAATGGCACTACAATTTAGCGTCCTAAAACTGCAATGTAGAGCAAACTGAAAGGGATGAGAATGCAGTTTGGCAGAGATAACGTGAGATCCATGCTGATGATCCTGTTTTATATGTTTGGAGTATACATATCCGATTGAATTGGTGCGACTAATTGAGCGGTATTAAAGTTGTAAGCTTACGAATAGCATATGCTCGAATAATGTCCACCTGCCCAAACCGTCATTGGAATTTTACCAGGGAGCGCTTAAGCAGGTCATGAAAATACGCGAGCGCAAATATCAAGTTACTCACCAGTCTTGATGTTCGCAATATTTTCCTCGAATCCGGCTAGAATTGCCGTGTGTCGGGGCCTAGACTCTGTGGGAACATTTGCTTTTACGACACCAGAAATACCATATGTTCGGGTAATATTTCTAGAAGGTTAAAAAATAACCCGATACAAATTAAACCAACGATACAAAGTTTGCACTATTTTTCGAAAATAAGAAACCGAATAAATAACCGATAGTATAGCCCTTGAGAAATGACCTGTCCCCGAATTCGCGGGTGTGTAACTGGCTCGAATAAAAGACGAAGAACTATAATGAGCACTAATCAGCTTGGGACGCAGATGGCGCTTTTAAGACTAGATCACGAGGCAACACAATGGAGTGACGAAAAAGCTGGAGACTGAGCTACAGAATGACCTGTAAGACCCACTATCCCATAAATTACCGGTGCTTTACGACAGGTGATATGGAACTGCCTATTGTTAATCTGGATGTTCAACTGGAGAGGATGCAGTTTAAGCTAACGTTACATTATTGTCGCAGTATTTTAGCCGGGATTCTCATATTTTCGGAGCTTATGGGTACTTACTCCAAACCTTAGTAGGAAGTGCATTCGCATGCGTCTTCGAAAACTTACCCTAGTCTTATGTTGAATGGGAATTGAAGTGTAAGGTGTCCACGAGTAACGTTTAAACTAAAAACGCCTACTAACACGATGACACTATATTGTATCGTGGCTAACGAAAGTCTGCCTACCAAACTGGGAATCACTTAATAAAGGGGTATTAAGTGTGTGAAAATGCATTTAAAGTCCCAACTAGGTTAAAACTTGCAGTTTACAATGTGGTGGAGGAAAAGTATAAAGTCACCTCATATACAATGATTAAAAATCGAAAGTAACAAACACCCATGGAGACCAAAATTCCGGAAAACCGAGGTATTACCGCTGGTCAAGGATCAAGGATAGTATTACTGGAATGTAGTGGTAAAATTCCGTCAGGATCACCCTCTTATGCTTAGTCGCTGATGCAAGGACTGATTTTCAGTTAAGTGGACAGAAAATCATCAATGTCAGATGGGATAAGGTGGTTACGTCAAGGGCAGATAACCGCGTTCCGATAGATCTTAAAGATGATTTCCGCCGAATTAAAATTGTAAATATTACCATATCCACAGCTCACAAGACTGAGAGTGCTCATTTTAAATATAAATATATATACAGCTCAAAAGTCTGCGGGTGTTCATTACTGCAATGGTTATGTAAATGAGCCCCATTATAGGCCTAGAATGCGTCCTGTAAGGCTGCGTACTTGTAAACCTGAGGTTGACCGTATACCTAATTAGTCAACCATGGGTCTACCTATAGCATCTCATCTGTACAGTCAAATAACAATTTTAATAACAAAACAGACGGATTTGCAGCAGTCCACCTGGTAGCAAGTGATCGGCCAGTCTGGCTCCATTCAAAGACACAACCACGATACACCCATGAAACATCCTGAAACGGTGTACAACTTTTCCACATATTCAGCATAACTGATTGCTTAGTACACAACAGCCGTTTAACGGAAGGAAATCACCGACTTCTGCGTTAAGGGTCACCCACTCAGTCAGAATTAATTTCCGTCCTATGCCCCGTTCAAGTTGCCACCGCGTTCAATTTGCTCACCTTCCTGCACTGAGTCCATTTGGTACATTTCCCATCATGGGGTTGGTTTTTTCCAGAATAAAGTCTTTGAAACGCTGGCAGCAGCATTCAGAAACCCGCTGACAGAACAATTAAAAGTCGAGTCAACTCAGACGATGCACTAGACGGAACGATCCTATATGTCACAAACAACCGCTTAGAAGAGGTGAGTTATTGTTACTTTTGAGGGTCTCCCATAAAGAACTACCTACGAGGTATGGATGAGATGTTTTTAAGCGCTCATATCTTGATCGACGTCGGTGAACATGAAAACGTCCAGGCTGATGCTCATGAAAACCATCGATGACGGCCTAGAAATTGCTTAAAAACTGAACCCTTAATCTAGACATAACAGGTCAGCTTGAAAACCAATCATGAGAAGGTAAAAAAACGAGCGGCAAAGGATGCAAATTTAAGGGAGGACATTTATGTCTGTCAGTGGAAACCACTATGTTCTGTTTATGACCGAATTTGGAACTTTAATCCACATATCTGCAGAGGCTGTTAAATGATGTACTTGCAAACTAATGGTATGTCAAGAAAACTGCGTTTGGATTGAAGATTGTATTTCGAAAACGCCCCTTTTTCAGCCGTGTCGTAGTATTCTTAAAATTCTAAAGCCAAATCGGGTGCATAGTTTCATTAAATAAATGATCAATAGCGGGATAATTTGTCAAACTTGTAAGGCGTTCGTTTATCCTCAGTCTTTAAAAACTGAAACTGGGAGCAAGCGCAGTGACTGACGTCCACGAAAGGACTCGTCTATGCGTCCTGTAATAATCGTAATCATATGAAAGTGGCTTCTGACCATCCTTACAAAGTGCAGACTCTTCATTTGAATGACAGCTCTCAGTTTTTTTTAGTAACAAGGAGCATAAACTGGAACCATAAGCAGCGGTTGAGGAACGATAAATCTCACACTGATTTAAGTTCAGGATTTCCCAGCTTGCATTATCAATTTGACCGAGATATTTGTTAGGAGAGATGCTTCGTGAGAATTATTACTTGAACAATCAAAATATTATCAGCCTAATAAACAGGCGCCTGGATTCCGCAATTATGAACTCTCGAATCAATTTTGACCTTTGTATCTTTGGATTTATACCTCGTATCATAAAACGTAATCGAAGTTGTTTTAAAAGTGTTTGGAGAGGAAGCTATGGAAGCCGAAGTAATATATACTAAAAAAATGAACTAGAAATCAATTTTTTAATATACTTGACCTGAATTTGCATATTTGAGGCCAACTCATGGCGCTTAGGCTTAAATTTAATCCTCAAAACGTAGAAGGTAGCTGTGTAGGAAAAAGTGTCAAAACATACGTAAGCAATGAGGATCTGTTTGCCATTGTGTAGTCCCAAGCCCGTTGACCCAGCCCGTCAAGAACAATTACCACAGCAATTTTTGATAAAGGCGGGCCGTTGAACCACGTGGGAGGGACATTCGAGAGCAATGGCGAATCGTATGTTACAAATAGTACAGATAGAAGGAGTAGTAGGTAGGATAGCAAACTAATAACCATGGTCATAGTTTGCATTTTCAATTGATCGCTAGAAGAGTAACGAGGGGTGCGTTGAACCACTGACGTCTCTGAACAAAATAAGACATCAATATTTAAGTTATTAGATGCTGTGAAACAAACCCGGGATTACAGTTTAAAAAGATCCAATTTAAATGCCTCTTTAAGCTATAAAACCTTTGTTTGTGCTGGTATGAAAAAGGTACACTGCATTTATTAATTGTTTGCATCTAAGTGAATGTTAAATCACAGGCTTCTTCCATTAGCTTCGAAATTGCGTGGTAGCCAGATAATTTGTAAAAACCATGAAACAATGAGCCAAGTGTCAGGTAATTACACCGAAAACAGCTGTACATATCTGGAATACCTTGTTAGGTTAGACAGTTGTTAAAGGTCTAGGAGAAAGCTACTGGCCAGTTACAGTTTAACAAATGGCAAGAGGGCACCAAACCTCACTAGCCGGAAGTGAGAGGATAGAATAAAACACTACAATTTAACAATAATTAAAACTAAAAATATTCTTAACAGGAAAAATTCTGACTTGGGACTGGTGTAGAGTAATCTACACCAGTCCCAAAGTTAATTAACTATACTCTCATTTAAATGATTGGATAGCATCCCAGGCCCAGTGGCTGCATGCATGCAGCCCACGTTTTTTTAACCTAAAAGGGTAATAACTATCTGTATTGCTCTATCCGTCTTCGAGGAGGGGTAGAGTTTGAGACAACTACCCCTTCCAACCTACCACTTCTGAGTAGTTAACGCGAAACAGAAATAAACTGATGCAATCTTACAGTAAACGAATATATTTAAATAACTACTTTATTCATATTTTCGATAAGAAATTAAAAATATCATAATCGAACGGATTTTTCTGTTTAAAAACAAGTATAAGAATGCTATAAAGATTGGAATTTATATTTCATGGGATTGTACGCAATTTATTAATGGGACCGTGGTTGACCATCAGCCCAAACCTAATAACAAGGAAAGCCTCCTCTACACTAGAACCTCTTCCTCCACTCGTCACTGGGTTTTGATTGCATTATTGCATTTGCATATTGATACTCCACTAGAACACAGACAATCATAGGTGAGACTAAGAGGGTGCAATGCAGAAATAGAGGCTCCTATAAATATTTAAAAATACTTGGGTTACTTGTTTTAATCTATGCCTAGAAGGAAAATTGGAAAACACTACGAACGAGTTTAGAAATCAGAACACGCGGTAGCGCAGGTTAGAGCCGGTTACTGCGTGTGCATTTTATGCATTCAAACTAGAGTATTGACAAGTGCGTTTGCATAAGAAAACGTAAGTCACACAGGAAATGGATATAATTTTATCGAACTCACTCATCCAAAAGAGTCATAGGTGTACAAAAAATAATTTATAAAAAGCTATATTTTCGTAAAGTATTTTCATCAAATATTTGGTTTCGGCATGACTGTGATCAAAATTACCAGAACTAGAAAATTGCGGGATTGCGGGCAAGTCAAGTTTTGGTTACCAACCTAAATGGTTGTGCGTGTTTTATCATTTGAACTAGTTAGACATGCAAAATGGAAAACGAGTACCCGGACGAATCGAATAGCACGACATGCGACGGAATGGACCCATAATACACTGCCTTAAATCGGTCACTTGAGATAGTGGCAGCCTAGTCGCAATTTAAATCGCGTATTATTACTTCATATTCTCTGGGGACTTTTGGTAGGACATCATCTAGGGAGAACATAGGCGCATAAACTGCATAGTGCCTAATTAAAACGGAGATAAGTATTTTTTAAACACAATTTTGGGCTTCGTACGAGTAAGGGTTGAGGGAAAATGGGCCAGGCATCATTTCAGTTATTTTTTTAAAAAACGTTGATTGCTGTCTTCTGTACTGAAGGATTGAACTAATTCGCTTGGAAGGCTGATTGGCGTACAGTAAACAAATTCGGCTGTTTTTCAAGTAAGGTCTTGTTTGGCAGAAGGTTTTATGCCAGAGAACACAAGATGAAGGCGTTCACTCCCGTACGCATGATGTTGTTTACATAATATTGCTACCTTGAGGTGAATTTTATATGTTATACATAGCCTATGGAAGCTGATGAAGTTTTGTTTATTGTTACATGCTCGGTACTGAGCTGTCTGGTGATCTTTAATTCAGATATCAGCCCTGCTAACAAACGGCTCGGAGCTTATGCGGGGCTAGATGGTGATGGACGGGGCCATGGCCCTTGTGTAGTTTCGCTTGCAAAACTGAATATTGACGCGCGTTTCGAATTTAGGTTCAAATTTCTGACCTCTAAGAAATTTATTTCGAACATAATTGATAAAGATCTCTCTTCCGAATTCATCTACTACTACCCTGATAGCAATGAAATACGATTCGAAGCTCGACCGGTCATACGTCAATCGTAGCTGGAATTTGATTGGTTGCAAGTGCACTTCGATGACGCGTCACTAAGGGCGCAAAAGAATGCGCGCAGCGTTATTGGCAAATCGATCGGGCACTGAGCTGTCAATCACGCGCGCGCCGTGCCACGCCATTTCCTGCGCTCTCGTGCTGCGACGCGGTCGCTTAACTGCCTGTACCCCTGTTCTGTCTATACTGACCGTTTTTTGCTTTTTTTGCAGAATGTTTTGAGCAGTATCTAAGAGAACACTAAGATGACGTGCTTAGAAAGGCTTTCTGGATGATTTACGTCAAATTGCCGAGAATATGAGGGAAATGTATCCGGTCGACTCATCTTCATCGTCATGGCATCTGACCACTTCTTCTAGTTCGTCATATGACGACTCGGACTCAGAGATTTCCTCTGCTGATGAGGAAATAAGTTGGATGTCAGATATATCTGACGTGGCTGCAATCAACTCTTCAAGCACACCTACAATTGAAGAGGAACCAACGGTTCGAGAGGCTATGAGTTCATCGGCAATACGCTCGCGTATACCATTGATTCATCTGAGCAGTCTTCTGCAGATTATCAGACGGCTGACCTTGGACCTTCCTGCAGACGCACGAACGCTCTTGGGTGAAGCAAGTGATGTTTCAACGGTAACGGCAATGAACAGTGGTGAGTACGTTCATTTACGTCTTGTTAAACAGTTAACTGAGCAGTTTCGAGACCCTACCAGGCGTCTAATAGGCAATAGTGTTGTAAAGTATTTAGCCATTTTTCATTCCTTATCCCTTCTTATCCTGTAGGGTTGTAGCTCATTATGTCTAACGATGGAATTCATACTGAAAGTTCAAGAAGGAACATGAAATGTCCAATAGATCTACATGCTTATGTCACAAACTTGCCCTCCGTCTCATCCTCATCGGTATGAAGAACAATTACCACCGTTACCGCGGTTTTAGGACAATTCATTGGGAAGCAGTGATTCAAGTAAAACACTGCCTATCGCACAGTCTCCCTCCTACGCTGGTAAGCTTATTCCTTAAAAAGACAATTTTCGTAGACGGCAGTAGGTGCCACCGGAAAAGGTGACGTGGTCACAGAACCAAACGCCAAAGGCACTCATCAGGCAGAGCTTACCATCGATGGTACCTGCAGTGCCATACACAAGAATTGCACCATTTGCATGACCTAAAGGTAGAGATGGCTGCATTGCGGCGACTTCTGGAGGAACGTTTGGTGATATCCGCCACCCAAGCACCCCAACCGTCGTCAACATGTCCAATATTTACACCAATGTTGACCGTAGATGAACTGGACGCCTTAACCGAAGACGTCACAGAAAATTCCTTCAGGGAGCAATTGGTAGGCAGACTGCACATTATTAACCATCTTACTAGGTTACGTATTTAGCTTCCTTTGGTGGCGATAGCGTCAGCTGTTTTGCTGATCGCATATTTTCTGCCCTATTTGCTGATGAGGTTACCTACAACTTGACTTTCTACGGTAGGAGCCAAGACAAAAAGGCATTTTTTGCTTCCCCTCTCTATGCAGTTATTCTCGGTAAGTTAAAGCAGAGGTTTTTAATAGGTGGAATAATCCACAAAAAGCCGACAAATTACTGTTGGAGAGGGCTTTAAAGAATGCCTTTAAGAAGGCATACGATCGTCTACGCAAAAGGGGCCTAAAGGCTACTCTCGGGAAGAGTCTTGGCGGTTAGTCAAATTTGTTAACATTGTCTACAACAATTGCCTGCATTAAAAATCAAGCTGATTGTGATGCTTTTATAATAAGCATTTCAAAGTCCATTGTGTAATCACTCACTGTCTTTGCATTTTAGAGGGGAGATACATTGAACCGGCGGACGGATTGCCAGGTCCCTCGATACAGGATTAGTCCAGTGACTTCCATTGCGGACAGATTTCAGATTTATTTTTGTATACCTCAATTTTGAACACTTTTTTAAACAAAATAAACTTTATTATCTTGCTCAGTCTTACGAGATTCACCTTATCATTGGTAGAAATTGTCTCAGAATGTAATGGGGGTCGTTTTTAAAGCGTTTACCTAGTTGGAAGTTCTACAGAAAGAGAAAGGGGTTCCACTGCGCGGTTGAAAAATGAGATCCGAATTTTTCGGATCCGATACGCGTACGAATTAGGCGGGCATGGTAGTATCTGATTCGCGTTCGACTATTCGTTCGGTCGTATCCGATTCGCGTCCGATTCGCGTACGAATTGTAATTAGGGTATATTAGGACGAAAATATCCAGCTTTTAAAGTCATTATCTAATAGGAGAACGTAACAGGTTTTTCCCCCAACATAGGACGAAAATTCGTATCTAACGTTTTTTTCTTGTGGATATATTATCTGTATGCAAAATGGTTAAGGCTGAAAGGAAGTGCAATATACGGCTCTGGGCGGGTTTGAACCGGCGACCCCACTCCTACATGAACAACGCCTAACCGACTGCGCCATCGAGGCACCCTAGGAGCGGCGCTCTAAAAGCGTTATAAATTGGTTACAGCCAAAGTACCAGGAAAACTATTGTGGCGGTTGTCAAACGCTAGCCTCCAAGTTAAATCAACTGGAGGAAGAAATCCGGATAATGAAGAATTTTATATAGCAGACCCACGTTTCAGAGGATCGATTGCCAGTTTCAACGCACAGAATAACACGGAGTAGAGCACGAGGCAACCTACACAACAAATCCCCAAATATGCACAACGTGGTATCTAAGATAACAGTCAAGAGAAGTGACGCAGAGCCTCCAGTAACACTGAAGAATAAGAAAAAGGCGAAAGGTAAGACCACAGGGACGGGTAACAAAAATCCGAAGGGGATGATGTCAAACTCACCAGAAAAGCAATCGAAGATACAAAATGAAATTGATCAAAATATAACAATGAACTAGCTAAACGAAACACGACAGATAACGATTAACGAAAATAGTCTCCAGGCCACGCGCGCTTCATCAGAGGCAAATATAGAGGAGCTGTTGTCCACCGAATGGATGACACAAAGTGGACCCACAGCGGTAAAACCTCCCCAAGCCAAAGACGTTGAAGCCAGTATTGGGGAAGCCCCAACATCAGCCAGGCAAAGTATTCAACAGAACCCCCTGGATAGAGGTGCTGTGGACAGGTCACAATGCATTATCGTCCATGGGATTCATGAATAAACCAATGAAATCCCCAGGTGTAGAATAAATGATGATATCATGGCCTTTTAAGAGTGTTTGAGTGAAATATTAAGAGAGGATGAAAAATATCAGTGTTTTTAAACTTTTCCGACTGAATAGTAAAGATAACACAAACTTTTTAAGAAATAAATCAAGGCCTTAAAAGGTAATTTTGGAAAACAAACTTCAGAGAAACCTTCTAATCGAGCGAACAGCAAGGGAAGTTCCCGGTCACAGAGGTGTTTTTTTTTCAACAGGACTACTCCGTACAAGAGAGAATGAAATGGAGGGCACTAAAAGCGGAATTGGAGAACTTGAAAGAACAGGGAGAGAAGGGACTTGTAATAAGGAACGGAGTGATTGTTCGAATACAAAAACCCCTCCTGTGGAAGACGCCCATCATTCTGACAAAAGTCTCATGGTCGAGCAATTAATCAAATGCAACAATTTACACAAAATCCAGTTCTACTGCGGAAATAAGCTAAGTCTCTTGAATATGAACTCATCCTGTGCGAATGTCGGTCCAGCTGCCTCAATTGAAGAAGGCAGGGACATAGCCGGCTAGAAACACACAAACAAACTAAAATGTTTACATACCAATGTCCAAAGCCTACTCCCTAAATTAGACGAGCTTAAGATATACGCGTGCCAAACTTTACCAGATATCATCTCCATAACTGAAACGTGGCTGACCGCGAAGGTGGACGATCGTGAAGTTGCCATCCCTGGTTTTCAGTTATTCAGAAAGGATAGAACAGGACGTCATGGTGGGGGTGTGCTGACTTATGTCAGATATGGCCTGCTCGCGTCAGAAAAAAATGAAAAGCTCGCATGTGAAACTGAAGCCATCTGGCTCACCGTCAGAACGCCGGGGTCTCAAGCACTTGAGATACTTACAGTCTACCGACCACCAAGAAACGATCCGCAGTTAGACAGTAGACTGATAGATAATTTAGAATCGTTTGCTAGTCGATCCGAAGTAATGATTATGGGCGACTTTAACGCTCCGAATATCGGCTGGAATCTGAGCTCGGCACCAGGCTCGGAATTAAACTTCGATCGCCACCTCCTAGAAGCTATACACAAACGCTTCCTAACTCAACACGTCCTGTCTCCGACCAGAATACGCGAGGAGCAACAAGCTAATTGTTTCGACCTTTTATTGACCAAGGCGCCTGACAGCGTAGATGTTGTGAACTGTATATCCCCACTGGGCAAAAGTGATCACGTAGTCCTACAATGGGAATATTCACTCTTCTCTGTCCCCGATCGAAGCATCACAGTCAAACACAACCTATGGCATGGAGACTTTACCCAAATGAAAATTGATGTGCGCCATTTAGATTGGAATGAAAAATTCACCGGGTGTATTCTCGAGGATTGGTTGCAATTTAAGGCCGTATTACAAGGACTTATCACCAAATACTGTCCTAATTCAAAAAAAAGATCACCAAGAGGCCCCAATGGCTAACGAACACACTGAAGAGTGAAGTAAACCGCAAGCAAAAGCTGTGGCAAACTTATCTCAGGGAAAAGACCACCAAATCGCTGACGAAGTACAAGACGCAGAGGAACAGGGTAAAATGCCTGGTTTATAAAGCCCGCCAAAGTTTTGAGAGTAATTTGATAAACCGTGCAGCAGAAAACCCGAAGCTCTTCTACAACTACATTAGGCAGTGCACTCGAAATAAAGACCCCATCCCTTTGTAAAAAACGGATGAAGGTGTCGGACTTTGCAAGGACGACGAAAAGGCTGAGCATCTATCTGAGTTCTTTCAGTCGGTTTTTACGAAAGAAGCCAATCTAACCGCTGACAATTATAGTGCGGAAGAGATCCCGACATTTGACTCAGTGGTCATAACAGAACCTATGGTTCTGCAGGAACTACTGAAGCTGGACGAAAGCAAATCGCCAGGTCCTGATGTAATACCGGAAAAGTTGTTGAAGGAGTTGGCCGTAGAGTTGGCAGAACCCTTGTGTCTACTCTTCCAAGCCTCCCTCGCTGCAGGCCGGTTGCCACCCGATTGGAAGACTGCGTGGATTTCCCCGATACATAAAAGTGGCAGCCGGGCTTCCGCAAATAACTTTAGGCCGGTAAGTCTCACCTCCATATGTTGCAAGATTATGGAGCGAATCATCAAACGTGAACTGATGCAGTTTCTGGAGCGGCCTCATCTTCTATCTGAAGTGCAGCACGGATTCCGCAGAGGAAGGTCCTGTTTAACCAATTTGCTCTACTGTCTGGAACGATGGACCCGAGCGGTTGATGAAGGAAATGTAGTGCACGCAGTGTACATAGACTTCAAGAAGGCCTTTGATAGCGTGCCTCACCAACGTCTTCTATACAAACTCAACCGTATTGGGGTAAGGGCAAGCTTTTGACGTGGATCGACAACTTCTTGATTGGGCGATCTCAGATTGTCCGCCTTGGCGATCAACAATTGACGGAGGTGGCGGTTGAGAGTGGGGTTCCTCAGGGCTCCGTCCTTGGCCCTATCCTCTTCCTTATATACATCAATGACTGCGTAACTGGCTTGGACTGTAACACCGCCGTGTTTGCTGACGATATAAAGCTTTGGAAGGTCATCCACAACGCAGCTGATGAAGAAAATCTACAGGCGAACTTGCATCGACTCGAGGAATGGTCACACAACTGGCTCCTCCCATTCAATACTACCAAGTGCAATATTCTGCGAATCGGCAGAACCAGCTCTGGGCACCAGAGAGTTTACTATCTGGACGACACACCGCTACCAGAGGTAGAGGCTCAGAAAGATCTAGGAGTATGGATCACGCCCACACTGAAGCCATCGTTCCATTGCTCAAAAAGTAGCAAAAATCTGCCATGTCAAGCTTGTATCTAATTAAGCGAGCGTTTGCAAAGTTCGACAAAGAGTGCTTTAATAAGGTCTTCGGGATGTTCGTGCGACCACAATTGGAATTTGCCATACAAGCCTGGAGACCGTGGTCTGTCAAAGACCACAACTTCCTTGAGAAGGTCCAAAGACGTGCAACCAAGCTTGTTCAAGGTCAAAGCTGCCTGCCTTACGATACACGATTGTCTAATCTTGATCTGTTCCCTCTGGACTATAGACAGCTACGAGGCGACCTATTACAAGCCTTTTGAATGCTGCGGCTTCAGGATTGTTGCCTTGCATATGGCGACTTCTTTGAGCTGGCCACTACCACTACTTTGCGAGGACCCCATTAAACTACGCGTGACAGGTGCAAGACTCGACACAAGAAGGTTCTTCTTCTCCAACAGAGTGATTAAGTCCTGGAATGCTCTGCCGGCCGACATAATAATGTCCCCATCCGTTGACACTTTTAAGCGGAAGTTTGACCAGTACAGCCATAAGTACCACCACTACATCCGAACCTAACACATATCCTGAAGCATATTCCCACCGACAATTTTTGCGTTATATAACATACTACTCCCTATGTTTGAGTAACATTATTTTATAATTGTCCGTCCGATGCCCTGCAGTGTGTTGGGGAGATAACCCTTTGACCAACGTCCATTATATGTCAGCCTTTTTTAATTGTCATTGACATCAGTAGGGAGCTCAAAGGCTTCGCCTATAATTCCCTTAATAAAACTGAACTGAACTGAACTGAACAATGAAATGAGTAGAGAGATTAATTCATCTATGTGCTTATTTTATGCCTAAATTACTTAAATTGAAATGAAAAATATGCACATTTTTCTATGAAAAGATTTTAAGCATATTTCGGTGGGAAGTTAAGTCATTATTGCACGGTCTTTTAATTAGCTTTGTTTAAGTTGGTGATTTGAAGAGCAGTCAATTGTTGAGCGTGCTTAATGCTGCATGCATGCTTTTGATTGCATCGTTTGTTGTCGCCCTTTAAAGTCTGTCATACGTTATCCACTGGTTTTTTTTCATGTTTTTTTTCTTCATACTGAACTATTCCTATGGTATGATTGCAACTGCCTTTGAGGAACTAGTTGTTATATTAGATCTTTTGTGTGATTGAAACATCTACTTACAGCCTGGTTCAGGAATATGTAGAAATATCAGTCATATATTGAATTTTGCGCGGCTTTCAAAGTAAATATGAAGCGAAATTAATTAAGATGTCATCGAAACACAATTCACAATTGCAATAGACGTGCCAAGTTGGCCATTTACGCCGCCGTGAGGGATCTCTCTGTCCCGTCTACGTTGTCCATGTTGGCGGATCATTCTCCGCAATGGCAAATGCCTGAGCTTTACCTAGAGGTTTCAATGTGTAGGTATTTTGTACGTAACTGATAAGGAGGGCTATACAGCCTTGAGGTCGACATAGGCCACAAAAGGTTTGGTCGGAACAGTTTTTTGACAGATTTGTGGGAATTTTGCTTGAAGGCACAACTTTCTCATTCCACGTTGAAGTTATTGTTCCAGATACTTCAAACGTACCACGCGGACGTCACCAAGGATCGACTGACGCTTTTGCAAACGCCTAGAATAAGCCCCTTTCCAAGTGGAGCTACGTGCAATTTGACATTGAGCGTGTTATTTTGGATGAGTTGAAGGGTCATCAGCCAACCAGCATTTCCAAACTGCGAAAACAGTGCCATATTGATGGAATGAAGCTGTTTGAAGGGTCTGGTCAGTGCCTCTGCCCAATCCTTGGTCGTGTTAGCCATCGCAGCATTGGAAACCCATTTTTTGTTGGAGTATATTCTGGTATTGGTAATCCACAGCCTTTGGATGCCTTTCTTGGGGAATGTGTTGCATAGCTGAAATTACATCCTCATAAGCGGTTGCCAATGCGTATTTCTAGGGCGAAGAATACGTTTTGTGGCCAAAGAAGGAATGCAAAAGTGCAGACCTTATCGAAACCAATAGACGGCCCCCAGGCTGAACCCCACTCTATCAAGCGAAGGTATTAAGAGCAGGCCTGACCCTAGGCAAAGCGCAAACGTTGTCAATGAAGGCTACAGTCACCGACAACTTAGTGTAGTATGAGCCAGCCGCGATGAGTAGGGGTTTGAGAGCTAAGTAAATTTTCTATTTAAATCATTGTGTCTTTAGATATCCGTGTCAACTTACGCATATTTCGGATGAGGACGAAGACATCAAATTCGTCCGAAAGCAATCACAAAGGCGGCTGGCTGAATGGCCGTCACCGCATCCTATATTACAGTAAGTAACATTGTGTAAAAAACCATTTTGTAGGCCAAGAACTGAGGAAAGTTCGCCCGTTCCCTCCTTCACGTACAACCCACAAATGTCAACAGCACTGACTGGACATATCAGTCATTCACTTTTATAAAATGTAAGCTTTCGACACTTTAGAATACCCATGCATCATCAGTCTAGAACACAACATGACTGCTGCTTGCAAATGCAGAAGGAGAGTGCTACACTCCAGTAAGGTCGTTCAAATTTGTCAATAATATTAATGGAGGAAAAAATGACTACTTAACAGAAGAAGTACTCAAACTGGGGGTTTCTATAGGACGGATGATGGCTATGATGTCCGAACACACGGTGATAACCACCGGCAAGGAAGTGCAGTTACCAGTCCTCCCTTTGCCTCTGTGCACGAACGGGGCTTATGATGACATAATTGCCAAGTTAAACGCAGATACCGAAGTTGCAGAACAAGCACTAGGTTAGCAGGCGCAGCAATTCTACATGGCTTATACATAAAAAATCTGTTTACAGTCGGTGGAAGGAGCGAGAAGGAGTTCATCAGAAATATTATGATGGCCATGCAATGACCAACGATTTGTCTCAACTTCTGTTGAGCTGGTTCGACGAGCAAGCGGTCTTTTATAGGTAGCCCGTTATCAACCATCGGCAGTGGCAGGTCAAACTTCTCATTATAGCATTCATAGAGGCCATTCACCGAAACGCTCCTTATGGTACCTGCCATGATGAGATTGTTCGGAAAACAGTCATCGAATGGTTTCCTGGAACCAGAGACCGTTATGGCAGCCGAATTAAACGTCGTGGCAGTGCTGAGACGGTAAAGCATTTCGCATTGATTGATTTTGAGAAATTCATTTTACTTCCACTGTATACAACCTCCACCGGTATGAACCTCCTACTTCCTTAATCAAAAGACACAGTAACTTTATTTGACAAATTCGATGCAAATTACCAAGAAACCAGTTTAATCTATTTGAATTTCTATGCAGAAGTTATCATTTGATTTAATGTTAGCTATAACTTGACTCGCTACAAATCGCCTTGGCTTACTTCTTCAAATCTAATCAATTTGTTTAGGAACCGGCCCAGCAGAGTAAAGATGACGAGAATATTGTATGCTGACTGAACCCTATCACCCTTGTACATATTTTATTACACTTTTACTTTCCTTGTTTCTCAATAGCTTTTGAGCTTGAACAAGATGTGCTGTGCATCACTGCAGCCTGGCCTCATTCTCATGTTTCCGACTGGACGCTCGTTATAGATAATTTCAATTTGTAACGACAAGACCACGCAGAAAAACGTAGCAGTGGTTGCCATCTTAATCTTAAGTCATCCCTCGTACCTTTCCCTTTTCAGCTGAGCATTTCATCCTTTTCTGGAAATGTATGCTTTGTTTCAGTCATTTTCCCGCACAATGAAAAAGTGGTTATTGGCTGTGTTTATAATCCTCCATGCTATGCTGGCAATGAAAGCGAGCTCTGTCAACTATTTAAAAAAGTTACAGTGACCCAATTTTATAACACAATATGTTGTATACTTTGAAGGATAACAGGCATTGCCATTGATAACCTTATTCATGTAAAACTATCATTGCATGTGTACAGTCAATATAAAAAATTGTGTACATTGAACATGTTTGAGTCAAAGCTTAACATAACTTCAAATGCGCGTTAACAGCTATAGGCGAAACATTGTGGACGAAAATTAGAAACCGACAGATTTTAAAAGGCTGGTTTTAAGTAATCATGTTGTGAGAGTCGTTTTTTGTCAAATATTAAGTCATCAAGCCTTCTTTTAAAATCAGAAATGCTGTCAAAGGTAACCATCTCACTTGGTAACGAGTTCAAAGCTCGTACCACGCATTGGCTGAAAAAAATGTCTGAGGTTCAATCGTGTGCCTTCGCCATTGCCCTTGTAAGGATAACCACGCAGATGAGTTGTGCAGTCAAACTCGAAAAAACTCTCCGATCTCAGGGAGGAAACATTGCCCCGGATAATCTGGAATGTTAAGCGCAGGCTACACCGTAAGTGCCTGTAGGAAAGAGGAAATAAGTCAAGCTTTTCCAATCTGTCTTGGTATGTTAAGTCTTAAAACCATCGACCATCCTTATTGCTCTCCGTTGCACCTGTTCGGGGAGGTCAACATCTTTCTTCATCCACGGTATCTACGCTGGTATTCCGTATTCTAAGTGCAGTCTCCCGAAAGTGCCATTGACTTTTCCGAAGAGATCAGGGTGAAATATTTTAAACGCACGTTTGATCCAATGCAGTGTTCATGTTGCCTTCTTTACTGCTTTGTTACAGTGTTCTGGGGGCATCCAATTTGCAGTTGTCCACATGCCCAGATCTTTGTGTATTTCTACCTCTTTTAATGCAGTGCCATTAATAAATTACTGGTGTTACAGAGATACTTTTCGACCTGCGCTTATGTGTAGGATCCCGCACTTGGATACATGAAACTTAAATGCCACCTAGCCTACCAGGCACTTAGTTTGTCAATATTCAACCTTAACTCTTTTGCGTCATCAGCGCAGCTGACTTCAGTCCATATTTTTATGTCATCTGCGAACATGACCGCCTCACAATCTAGGTCATAAAGACAGTCGTTTACGTAGATTAGGAAGAGTAGGGGGCCCAAAACAGAACCCTGTGGAACACCACTTTCTACTTTTGCCCATTCCAAGATAGAGTTTCCAACAACAACAGTTTGTTTTCTGAAAAGACAAGAAACTCTTGATCCAATTGAAAAGTTTTCCTCGAATTCCGACGTTCTTAATCTTCTGTAAAAGTAGCCCGTGTGGTACACTTTCAAAGATCTCCTTAAAGTCAAAAAATACAACATTTTTGGGTGTTCCAACGATTTTTGCAGTATGTTTAGTTCAAACTGCCTCCGCAGCTGCGTAGCCTCACATTTACAAACGCTGCGTTGCTGCTTATATTCCCGTTAGTGAGCATCGGAGCCGGTTTGTCTGTAACGTCTCCAGATGTCAAAATAATCGAAGGCAATTTTAATCTGCCAGACATTGACTGGCAGGCAAATTCCTCTTCGCCAAAGTCACTTTAAGTCACTTTATTGAGGGAAGTAGGCTATCGCCCTTGAGCTCCCTATTCATATGCAAAAATGTCAAAAGTATAAATGTTTACAGTGATATATCTGACAAATGAAAATGTAGGGTCATCGATATGTGTGAGCCAGGCGCAAACTGCCACTGTTTACACAATCTTCATTATATTGACCATAGTTTCTCAGAAAATGAGTATCTAGTTTGAATTTAAATGCGTCAACAGTTTCTGAAAGGACAACATCCTCAGGTAGTCCGTTCCATGCTCCAACGACCCTCAGCGAAAAGGCGTTCAGACGGACTTCCGTGTGGACAAACTTCCTCTGCAGTTTAAAGGGATGACCCCGCAGATGTTCCGTCCCAGCCACTTCGAAGAATTCAGCAAATTCTAGGGCACAATTGCGGCCTCTGACAATCCGGTATGTTTGGATGAGGTCACCACGTAGTTGCCTGTAATTTAGAGGAAACAAATCAAGTTAAACCAGTCTGGCTTCGTAAGGCAGATTACTAAGATTCTTGACCATCTTCGTAGCCCTCGCCTGCACTCGTTCCAGCTGTAGATAATCCTTCTTAAACCACGGACGCCAGGCCTGGATGGCATATTCCAAGTGAGATTGAACAAATACCCCGTAGGTTTTTCGGAAAAGTTCCTTATCAATCTGCACAAACCCACGTCTGAGCGCAAATAAGACCTGTGTAGCGCGTTTTGCTGCCTTTAAACACTGTGAAGATGGTTTAAGTGAGGAGTGTATGAGAACACCGAGGTCCTTCTGTTCCTCAACAATTGAAAGGGGCTGCCCATTGAGAATGTATTGGTAGGAATCATCCTCCTCACTGGTCCTTTTGGTACGCAGTCTTAGGACCACACACTTCCCAACGTTAAAATTTAAGAGCCAACGAGCAGACCAGCTGCTTTAACGGTTGAGATCCTCTTGAAGTGCGTGCCTATCGAAATCAGATCTGATGACCCTCCACAATTTAACATCATCTGCAAACATGATGGCGCTGCAATCCACGTCGTCAACACAGTCGTTGATGTACACTAAGAAGAGTAACGGCCCTAATACCGAGCCTTGGGGGACACCACTTAGAACCGGAGTAGGTGTTGACTTCGAGGTATCGACGCACACAGTTTGCAATCTATCTGTAAGAAAGTCTGCGATCCATGTCAGCAACATTCCTCTTATGCCGATTTCAGATAATTTGTAGATGAGACGTTTGTGTAGGACACTGTCAAACGCCTTCTTGAAATCAGTGTTTATGACGTCAACCCTACCATTTTCGTCCAGTGCACGAGTCCACTGCTCTGTTGAGAGTAATAAACTAGAAAGATAGGAGCGATTCTGTCTGAAGCCATGCTGGAGATCTGAGAGTAATTGGTTTTCCTCAAGGAACTTCATGGTTGTCTTCTTGATTATTAATTCCATTATTTTACAGCAAATGGAGGTAAGGCTGACAGGCCGATAATTGTTGACATAAGATCGAGCACCACTCTTGTATATGGGGTATATATTTGCTGCCTTCCATTCGGATGGCAGTTTCCCTGATTCAAATGACGAATTAAATATATGCGCTAGTGGTTTGCAAAGTTCGCTGGCCAGTTCTTTCAAGAACTTGGCCGGTATATCGTCCGGACCAGATGACTTCGCTTCTTTCAGATTTCGCAGTTCTAGTTCCACGAGAGGTTCCTGGAAGATTATATATTCAAGCACTGGACCGGTGTCTATAACAGCACTGTTGACGTGGTCAAGCTGAAGTTCCGTTTCTCTAGTGAAAACCGAGGCAAAAAACTGACCTAAGTACTCGGTTTTGTCGCAATTTTCAACGACTTCATCACCATTTTTATCCATGAGTACTGCTACTGGGTCCTTGTTTTTTAGTCGGCTATTGATTTAATGGAATAAAAGTTTTGGTTTATATTCAGCCTGTTGAATAATTCTTGATTCATAGTTCTTCCTTGCCTGACGAATCATTTTTCACAGCGTTTCTTTGATGACGAAATTCTTTTGAGATGCTCTGCTGACCCTGTTTGCCTGAATACCTTCCATTTTTTATTCTTCTTCTTTAGCTGCCTGTTGAGTTCTCTTGTTAGCCAGGCGGGGCGACTATTCTTTTTTTGCACCTCCACGGGACAAAAGCGTTCAATCAGATCGAGTGAGACTGTCTTAAAGGATCGCCAGTCATCCTCCGGATTCCCTTTAAGCAAACAATCCCATCTCATAGACATCAGTTCTTTCCTCATCGCTTAAAAATCAGCCTTCCATATATTTCGTTTGCATTCCGTTCCATTCTGACGCTGAGAATAAAGTGAGTAATCCCACATCAGCGTACTATGGTCACTCTTACCGAGGGGTGCAATAGAATACACTTCATCAATGCTAGAGAAGTCCTTCACATCCAGTCATCCAGGCAATTTGATCTCTGGTTCTCTCTAAGCTTGTTGGTAGGTTAACCTTCTGTACCAGAGGTTGGTCGAGAGTGAGATCCATTAGCTTGTGGCCGAAGGAAGTTGGTGCACCATCAACTTCAGAAATTGGTCGATTTTATTAACTTTTCAAACATCTCCAACTGGTAAGTTCAGTGACTAGGAATGACAGCATTTAGATTTAATTTTTACAAATTCTGTCAACCCTCTCTTTATGAATTTTCATCGTGATCTATTCACAAGTTATCACGCACTAATTCACTGTTGTTTTACAGTCTCCCTTTCTACAAAGCCTGAGGTTTACATGCAATAACCTCGAATCTGCTAACACAAACCATGAAATTAATATATAATTTCGTAGTCACTTTAGATTGGCACAGCATATTTTCAATCAACGATCCAAACTTTTTCCTTAAGCTATTGCAGAGCGTTACAGAAAAAATCCAGGCTTTTATCCAGCTTAAGATTTTTAATTCAAATACTGCCTCTTCTACTGTTACACATTTTCTCCAAAACAGACTTAAAGTATTTCGAAAGCAACTTAACCATCCGTCTTAAAGCTCTTTGTCAGTTCACTTAAGGATTGCACAAATATTTGAATAAGCCTTGAAAATTAGGCTCATGTAAGATCGGCATAGGGAGTTTCAGGTACTAAGTGATGCCAATTCATCCAAATCTGTTGCTAAAACCTTCCATGCTCGGTCATCGGCCATGTGTCTGAATGTAGCTCCGCCTTTACTTGACTGTAACAAAAATTTCGTTACAGAGCATTTGGGTAAAGCAGAATTATTAAATTCATTTTAGCCAACCACTTTTCCATTGAAAGTAGCCTCACTCCCTCAATTTCTCTGCTTTCAAATTCAAATTTACTTCTAACAACTATTAATTTGTCGCCTTTAAGCATTCAAAATGAAATAGCTCAACTAAAAAATTCACACTCCTTTGGAACTGATAACATTGCGAACTCAGTTCAGTGTATTTAAATAAAATAGACTTACAACTTTGAAATCCCTATTGTTTACATAAAAATCGCAGGAATTGGAAGCAATGTAAAGAAGTTACAGTAAAGTAAATGCAGGCAGATTTACACAGTATATTGATATTTTTAAGTTAATTTTCACAAAGTCTTCGTGATGCTGCATGGTGCCGATGTTTGAATGTATCCACAGACTGGGACATGACAATCGACTCAGGTAGGTTATTCCATGGTTCCACGACATGGTTGGTGAAAAATTTTTCCTCACATGCAATCTTCCTTAGGGCCCACGTAGATAATGGATGACCTCGGAGATGAGTCTTAGTGGCAAGTTTGAAAAACGTCATTACACAGGAGAACGCAATCCATGCCGCGCACAATATGGAGATTTGTGAGTTAGGCATAGTCAGTCTCGGGCACTAAGTGATGCCAATTAATCGAAATCTGTTGCTAAAGTCTTCCATGTTCGGTCATCGATTAAGCGTCTAAATGCAGCTCCACCTTTATTTGACTGAAAAAAACATTTCGTTAAAGAGCATTTGGTCAAAGCAGAACTCTTAAATTAATTGAAAGCCAACCACTTTTCCATTGAAACTAGCCTCACGCCTTAAATTTCTCTGCTTTCAAATTCAAATTCACTTCAAACAATTATTAATTTCTCGCCTTCAAGCATTCAAAATGAAAAAGCTAACTAAAAAAATGCACACTCCTTTGGAACTGAAAACATTCCAAACTCAGTTCAGTGTATTTGAAGAAAATATGCTTACACCTTTTAACTCTTTATTTGTTACACAAAATTGCAAGAATTAGAAATAATGTAAAAAAGTTACAGTCAAGTAAATGCAGGCAGATTTACGTAGTTCACTGGCTTTTTTAAGTTTATGTTATCACATTGTCTTCGTGGTGCTGCAACATATGTGTGTCAAGCCGATGTTTGAATATATCCACAGACTGGGGCATAAAAATCACATCAGGTAGGTTATTCCACAGTTCCACGACACGTTCGGTGAAAAAATTCTTCCTCACATGCAATGTTCCTTGGGGCACACGTAGATAATGGATGACCTCGGAGATAAGTCGTAGTGGCAAGTTTGAAAACGTCATCACACAGGAGGGCACAATCCATGTCACGCACGATACGGAAGGTTTGTATAAAGTCTCCGCTCAACTGCTTATAACTCAAAGGATAGAGCTTTAGGTTATTTACGCGGATCTCCTGTGACAGTTCACCTTGACCTCTTACTAATTTTATGGCTCGCCACTGCACCTTTTCGTGCAGGTTGTAGTCCTGCTGGGTTCATGGTCACCAGGCTTGGATCACATATTCAAGTTGTGGCCTTACAAATGTACCAAAGACTTTAGAAAAGCAGTCTTCATCGAAAACTGTAAATGCCCACTTGATGGCATACAGCATTAAATTGGTGGATTTAGCTACCTTGCAACATTGCGTAGAAGGCTCCAGGTTGTTTGTCATCCAAACACCGAGATCCTTCTTTTTTTCTGCTTCTTTGAGTGGCATACCGTTTAAATAGAAGGTTCGCATATCAGTTACTTTATTTCATATTTCCCAGACGTAGCAGGATGCATTTATTTGAGTTGAAGGATAAGTGCCATTTGTGGGATCACTCATCCAATCGACGAAGATTGTCTTGAAAATCGTCTCCATCGGCAGAATTGTGGATAACTTTCCAGATTTTATATCGTCCGCAAACATAGCAAAGTCACAGTCCAATTCCTGTTCACAGTCATTAATGAACAAGAGGAATAGGATCGGTCCGAGCACTGAACCTTGTGGGATTCCACTGTCAATGACTATGCGCTTCGATCGCGCTCCACCTACACAGACCACTTGGGAACGACCAACGAGAAAATGCTCGATACACCTGAAACGTTTGCCTTTAATACCCAGCAGGAATCGGGTTCCTGTTACGTGTGCTTTTTTTAAAGAGCTGTAAAGAAATTTGGGATTTTGAACTGCTTTCTGGAGCAAAGCTCTCTCATAATCCCGTCGTCTTTTGTAGATCAAGCTTTTAACCTTGTTCCTTTGAATTTTATATTCTTGCAAGGCTAAATTTTCATTGGATGGGCAAAATGTCTTCCAAAGCCTTCCTTTCCAGCTGATCTCTCTTTTTAGATCTCTTGTTAGCCACTGTGGTCTGCGAGACATCCTTAATTTTGCTGACGGACTGTGGCATTCTTTAGATTCAACAACCACTCATTAAATAAATTCCAGTCCTCAGTGACGTTCCCGGAGAAGAGAAGATCCCAGTCTTTTCGTGATGCCTCCGCTTTCATTTTGCAAAACTCTCCCCGCCATAGATTTGGCCTTGTTTCATTTATTGCAGATGGCACAGAATATAAACCATACTCCCATGAAAGTACTGCATGATAACTCCAACCAAGTGGAGGTAGGCAGTATACCTCATCTATACTGTCCGGATCTTTAGTGTAGACGAGATCTGAACAACTAACCTGTTATCCTCCACGCACTCTCGTCGGAACAAATACATGTTGTGTGAGAAGAGCTTCAATTGTTGTCTTTATCAGACGGTGATTGACGCAGTAATTTAAGCACTTAGCCCGCCGATCGTTCCATCGAATGTTGGGTGCATTGAAGTCATGGGTCGGAACTAGGTTGTGTGCATCGGCCAAGAGAGGCCAAGTTCGGCTGCGGTCGAGAGTGGGGTTCCTCAGGGTTCAGTACTAGGGTCAATACTGTTTTCAATATACGTTTCAGGAATCTCGACTGTGAAGCAGCAATGTTTGCCAATGACATTAAAATCTGGAATGTAATCCAGAGCCCTGCTGACGAAGATAAACTGCAGATCAACCTTACTCTGTTGGAGGAATGGTCGAATTATTGGCTTTTGCGGTTCAACGTCGATAAATGTACAATAATTCACTTAGATAACCTATCTGGATCTGCCGAAAGTAGAAGTTACTTTCTCAACGGTGAAGCCTTAAAAGATGTGGAAACCCAAAAGGACCTTGGTGTGCTGACGACCATCACCTTAAAACCATCGTCTCACTGCTCGAAAGTGGCGAAGAGTGCAATTTCGGTGTTGCATGCCATCAGACGAGCCTTTTTGGATTTCGATGAAGATCTTTTCGCTAGACCTTTGGAACATTCATAAGACCACATTTGGAATATGCTATGCACGCCTGGAAACCCTGGACAGTTAAATATCAGAACTGCCTCGAAAGAGTACAGAGGAAAGCCACCAAAATGGTAAGAAGTCAAAGCTCCTTGCCATATCCAACCCGTCTTATGAATCTTAATCTGTTCCCTTTGAGTTATAGGCAAAGGCGTGGTGATCTCGTGCAGACATTCTGCATTGGGAAGGGATTGGATTGTTGCCTGAAATTCTCCGACTTCTTTGAATTTGCCACCATGACCCATCTCCGAGTTCACCCATTGAAACTGCGTGTCCAGCAGGTGAGACTGGATGTGCGCAAGTTCTCCTTCTCTGTCAGAGTGGTTAAACCATGGAATGCCCTCCCTGAAGACGTTGTGATGTCACCATCGCTGGAAAGGTTTTTAAAAGGAACCTTGACAGTTTTATATTCCGCAACGAGCCTGAGCGATGAGAAATTTATCTTAACCCTCGAGAGTCGTGCACCACTTGTCATATTTTATGACCGCCATTTGTTCCTTTGCAACCCACACGGTTTCTCTGTATACCGCACTTAAGTTATCGTTACAAATAGGGTACTCAAAGGCCCATGCCTATTTCCCTCAATAAATTGAATTGAATTGAATTGAAGTCACACATAAGAAAAACATCAGATCAACTACCAATCTCCTTTATGTTCTCCAACAAACAAGCATCAGCGTCAGTGTCTCTCCCCTGTGTTCAGTAGAGAGTCATGGCAACAAGAGACTGCGATCCCCGCGTCTTTATTTTCAGACAAATAGCCTCAATATTATTGGTAATCTTCTCTGTCTTTTCAAAAACTGTTAAATTTTTCTTGACCTTCATCGCATTTCCTCCACCCTGGTGGTGGGTGTGGTCTCTCCCAAACAACTGGTACCCGTATAAGGCAACTTCACAATAGCTGATGTTCTGTGACAGCCATGTTTCTATGAATGCTATAATATCAGGAGACAGAATGGCTACCCGTATTTTCAGTTCTTCGAGCCTCGATAACAGGCTTTAGGCGTTGGTTTACAGAAATGTGAGTTGGTAACACTTGACAGAACCAAATGCCATTGGTTTCGAGTTTGCCAAACAACTTTGCTACTGCCATCATGAGCATTAGCTGGTTCCAGGGCAATGCCGCGTTTCTCTGTATGACGCGTCCCCTGAAAATAAATAGGCTGTTCTCACCAGCTGCAAGTCTCCTCTTCATTTCCATCAGTAATTCGCGGCGTTTAAGACGTTCTGCTGGAGAGAAATCTGGCTAAAAAACCTGCTGATTAGAGTTTCGAACGCTTGACTTTCAAGAGAGAAGTAGCAAAGCCTCTTCCTTATTGTCCAAGCCAATTTTGATAGGCCGTGGTTTCACGGTTTCTGACTGTTTAATATCCTTTTTTCCTATCCTGAAGGCTGTGCGAACGGTTATCATCTCTTCCGAATGAAGCATATCGTTCAGCAGGTGCTGAAACATAGCAAGGTTAGCGGAGATCCTTTCCTTCGACGTAGTAGCATTTGGATCAGGTAAACCCTGGATAACTACACAATTCTCTCCACCAAGTGCGTTCTTTGAAACACTATCGACCATATTTTCCTCTGAATGACCTGAGGGATACATGAGAGTTGTTTTCAAATTTATACTCCTGTTATGGTGTTTCCCAATTAAATAAGTAATAAATAAAAAAAAAAACTGTATATTTAAGGCCCAGAGAGCCCCGTCATTACAAACCTAGTATCGCGGTATAAATAGATACAAAGTGGATAATTGCTCAATTATGTGAGCAGTCATATTAACAGCAGAAATGAGAAATATGGTAGGCATATACGATTCAGAACGATTTGCCATTTTTAAAATATGAGTCAATAATCTTTGACATAAATGGTTAACTAAAAAAGAAGCAGTAAAAAAACTCCTACGGTAAGATTGGAGGCGGAGTTCGGCGAGACGCCAATTTAAAAAAAAACTAGGAGAAAAAACTGCTTCATTAAATAATTAATAGCTAGATGAAATCGGATAGTATTGTGATGTTGCTGACAACGTATGAGGGTTCGGAACGCTTCTTGTCGGGTGAGAGATAATATAGCACTCAGAGCTACTGTTTATAACAATCAGTGGAGGTGAGAGAGGAGGAACTCATCGTGGACACCTGGTTCGAAACGAAGAGGGGACAGTAGGGGTCATGAGAGCATCATCGAGATGCGACCTTGCCGACTGCATAGTTCACCAATCAATGAGGCAAAACCATCAGAACTCGCCTCGATCGTTAACTGAACCTAAAGCCCATCGTTGGGGTTGCAAAATCGGAGGAAAGTATCAAGGTTGTCAAGAGTTGACGATGCGAGTTTAAAAGGGGGGACGAAAAAGTGAATGCAAAGATTTACTCTGCAGAGGATGATGGAAATATAACTATAGACCAATAAAATATCAAGGGAGCTGCCTCAAATACAAGGAAGACCCTTTTCAAAATCCATTAGCTGCGAGTTTGGGAAGGAAACAGACAACAAGGACTTTATATCTTTCGAACTTAAATTTTTTCGTAATTTGGTTTTGAAAATAGCTAATGTAGATGACAACCTAATTTGCAGTGGAAAATTATTCCATATGAAAGCATATTTGAAGGAAAAAAATGAGACCGGTTAGTTGTGGAGCTAAGGGGTGGTGGAATTATCATGGAGGAATTATGAATGGCATAGGGTCGATCAACAGGAGTAAGAGCGTTAATTCGTGGGAGCTTTGGGCTAGAGTTAACGCGAAAAGGAAGCAGAGACCGGCTTCGAGTGTTCTAACCTACAGAAGTGTAATGTTTGCTAGCTGGCATCTATCCGTATAAGAGATACTGGATCCAGGAAGAGAAAATAGTCTTCGAGTAATAACCCTTTGAACTTTTTAATCTTACTGCGGTCAGATGCATTCATCAGCCCAAATAGGGGACAGTAGTATTCTATGATAGGAAGAACAAACATGCGGTACAGGTTTAACTTAATTTCCGGAAAGAAGAAATTATGTGATATGAAACCACATACCTGTGCAGCCTTTGCAGGAATTCAATTTGCATGAGGCGATAATGCTCACTTATTCGTGTAACTTAGACGTAAGTTTTTTATGATAGATCTTTCTAAAAAAGTACTGTTTTGAAAAACTAGGGGTCCAAGGAAGCTTGGCGGGGCAAAAGAACACATGAAACTACTCTTAGATGGAGAAAATGCCATCTGCCAACTAGATCTTTAACGTGAGAGCATAATTAGATCAGTGTTGATTTTATCAAGCAACTCTTGGCAGTGTCTTAAGAAAATGAATAAATGCACTTAAGACCGTCAACGTTAACGAAACTTTGTGAGTTTGTGAGTAAAGTTGAAATTTAGTTTATGTACAGAATGAAGAGAAGGGGACCTAGAACCGTGCCAAGAAAAACGCCACTCTTGATCGGCTGAGGCGTAGAATATTTATTACCTACTAAGACCTTCTGGCTGCGGTTAGACAAGTAAGAACCAATGAAGTCATGGAGAGGAGGTCGGATGCTGAGGTCTTCCAGTTTCACCATAAGACGTCTGTGTGGTACCTTGTCAAAGGCTTTGCTCACGTCAAAGTAGCTCACAACCACTGACTGTTGCTCATTATGAAGGGAAGTGACGAGATTAAGAAAAACTAAGTGACACACTTCGCATGATCTCCCAGGTAGAAAACATTATTGTGAGTCGCTGAAGAGCTTATTTTCTTAGCAAAATTTGAGAATTTGATAAAAAATAATTTTTTCAATATGTTTTGCTAGAGCGGGGGTTTTTGAACGCCTCGATAATTATTTACGTCCGAACGAGATCGCGACTTGAAGACAAGAAGAATAATAGATGTCTTCCATTAATCAAGAAAGAATCAATTTAAAAGATAAACTGAAAATATATGGCTTAGCAATCGCGGAAAGCTCGGCACTTTCTTAATAACTAAGTTTGGAATAACGTCAGTCCCCGAAGATTGCAAGATTTTCAGGCGCATTATTCGCTTACGAATTAGTTCTATGAAGAAATCAATGGTGCTGATAACATTGAACGAAGATGCCTGAAACGTCAGAACCGGTTCAGATTCCATCGTAAGATGATTTGCAAAAAAATGCACTAAACAATCCTGCCTTGTCAGACTCTTCGAGAAAAAAATTCTTAGCGTCATTTAGTAATGGAGGTATTTCTTAACCTCGTTTAGAGCAGGATCGACGGCGGAACAGTTGAGCAGCAGATTTTGCAGAATTTGGCTCGCAGATTGCGCAAGATTCCCTCTGTCAGTCACGTGCAAGACGAATCTTAGAGGCTAATTCAAAAATCTCTGCAATCCTTAGATTTACAGATAACGAGCTAGTATATTGATCTTTTAACTGCTTCCTCAATTTCTTTAATCTTGGCAAAAGAAATTGAGAGACGGGGGATTTTGAAGTTTAGGGCTTGACTATTTTGGTTGGCACAAATTCCAGGAGGTTATTTGAAACGACTGACATGAAGTCATAAAGACTTGCTGCATCGTTCATGGAGGAGAGCTGTTACCAGTCCAATGAGTTAAGTCATTAATTAAGCTCATATCTGCAAGGTTAAAACATGATAGGTACGAATGGCACTAGCATTTTTCGATGAGACAGTCGGTAAGCAACAGTGAATTAATGTATGGTCACTTTGGAAGAGGCCCTGCTTAAAATCAACGAAGAGGAGATCAATGTCGTTTGTGAAAATCAGATCTAAAATATGCTTGTCTCTCGCTGAAGAACGGACAAGCTGGGACCAATTAGAAAAATTCATGTTATCTAGGAAAAGCTGAAATCTGGGTGGACAAAAGTTTAAAATCCAGTCAATTTCAGGAAAATTAAAATCTTCAGTTATTATTTGAATGTTAAAATCGGACTCCGAAACCAATTTAAAAATTTCACAAAGTTTTGCATCATCATCGTATGATGATTTAGGTGTGTTGTTAATACATCGAAGAATCGCCTTTTGCCGGGGCGACAGGATAATGGATTCGAAGCAGTAATTACCAGAGAATGACGTTACATCTAGTTCAAATGGGAAGTGCTTCAATGAAGCTCTAATATAGAGAAGACAACCATCACCACGCTTGCTACTGTGGTCTTGACGGTAGAGATCATACTGGTCTATTACAAGAAAATGTCGGAAATTAAAGGATGGGTCCAAGATTCAGTTACACATAAAACATCAGGCATTAACTCGAAAGCAATGGCTCTCAGTTGGGCTATTTTATTAATAACAGATCTAGCACTAAGTACTTTGACATCTTGGGTAGTTGGAGTATCCAAACTAGGGTTATCGTTATTTATAAACAAAATTTGGAGGTGGGTTATTATGATGGAAGTTATTGTGGCTTGGAGGGTAACTGCCAACTGCGCCAGAACGATTGGTATAAGGAAACGTTATTAACATAAGGCTGAGAGGGATATCTAAAAGGTGTAGGAATAAAACTTTTCGGAATCGAACCACCATAAGGGTTAAGACCGGGATATGCCTGTTGGCAGTTAAAACGGAATGACGGGAAGTTAGATGGAATATAGAGGCTAGTGGGAGAGGACAAGCAGCTGTAAGCATTAGGTGCTGGAAATTCGATTCTTGTATTTTGGTTTACATGGTTAGGTTTATTTGCCTGTTAGAGAGGCTTGGTTAGTTTTGGAGAAGGCAGTATGCGATTACTGAGAACTGCGCTATCTTGCTTTTCGGTCTGGGTTAGATTAACGTCCTTCGGACAACCTGCCTTGGGTGATATAATTGGGAATATACGATGACCCGTGGGGTTATGGGACGAGCTAACTTGTGGAGGGTTAAATAAGTTTTCTTTAAATTCAGATGATTGCGGATTTTGTTTTTGAAGAACGTCATTTGTACGATGTGGCTCGGGAACTTTCATGGAGAGGTCTGGAGAACTGCGTTTAAGAGGGGAAGCTGTCACTCATTGCCACTCGTTGGTTTTTTGCTCTCAACTAAGGGCTCTTCAGAACTGCTGGGATGGCTGACAGAATTTGAGTCTGAATTTGGAACTGCCTTTGGAAGAGGCATCATTGAAGTTGTCCTGATATTACTGTTATCCAATTTGGCCTTAACCGGGGTGCAACCCATACATTCAGAAGCTCCTAAGACTGTATAGTCTTGAATAACTTGTGTTTTGCGCGTGACATTGTTTGCTCTGACGCAGGTAATCTCTTTCTGTCCATCAATATTCTGCTCCAGGAGCTTCCTTTAATCTCCAATCTCGTCTTCCAATTTTTTTGATTTTGATCAAAATATGGTAACAGCTTACGCAAGGTTCAACTTCGTACCCCACACTATTTATTGGAAGTACACTTTTGGCCCGTTTTGCTGACCGTGTCTTGCAGGCATAAAGAGCACGAGCACAAATCCTGGAAGTGAAGGTAATATCACCAGGCTTTCCTTCTGAAGAATTACCGCTGCCTTGCATGCCAATATCATCGAAATTCTGACCGTCCATTAATTATGAAATTTGATGAGTATTTAAAGTAAATGCGTACGTCTATTGCTGAACAGTTTACCAAAAGCACTTGATAAAACGTATGAAGGACAGTTAGAAACGACTACGCCATTTTGCAGGTCTTGAGGAAACTAAAAAACTTTGATACTTGCACAAGTTTGATGACTTGTATTCCTAGCCTGTTACTTGCTCATTAATCAGTTCTTTAGTCCTTTAGAATTTGCTCGAAATATTATTTCTGAGAAATTTCCACACGAGAAGAAAATTCCAAAGACGCAGAAAGTAATTTTGCACGTATGTTTCCGGTGGCAACGTCACAGACGGTAACTTTGAGGTGGTATCGATGTCGAAATAGTCGCAGTTAGAGAGTGTAATAGATCCGTATTATATACGCGATAAATCCTAAATTAATGACACCCAAATTAGAACAAGATAGTTGATAAGGCGAAGAGTTTGGGGATTATTTGGTACTATCAATTAGAATTCTATTGTGGCTTGGTCATTAGAGGATACTTTGGTGGGGATTAGCTGTCCTGGACAGATCTTGTCCGTAGGAGAAGGAGTGGGGATGGCTGGAGGAAGCGTCAGAGAGCGGTCTCCGGTCCAAAGGGATGAGCCTCAATTCTCCTCAGTATTTATGTCGTGTTCTCCAGAAGATTGGATAGGTTTACATAGAATAAGACCAATGGGTATGCGTAAATCATACATTGTAGATCGAATAGAGCAATGACTGGCCAATAAGATTATCAGTACAGTTATTATGGCCTTCCGGCCTTGATTGGAAGTAACGACGGAGTGGCGGTTTTTGGCGCTAGTAATGTGCTAGTAATCTGAGCTACTAGAGAAAATTGAGAAACTTTGATTCCATCTTTACATTGCTCCCTCCTGTGTAAAGGTGCTGCTGTCCTCAGCGAGCTCAATGTCATCTCGAAAACGTACGGGGTCTATCAAAAGTTAAAGGTTATAAGGAAGTGGCATTGCGGTTTCTTCTCCACCTTCGGGTGGGATTTCAACCCACCTCTCGACCCCCCCATGATCTACGTAATGCCCTGTATCGCCTGGATGTTCTGCGCTACGGTTATCTTCCGTTGGCCTTTTCCCCAGTTTAAGTCGATTAAAGTGAACCGAGAATTCAGATGTGAAAGTTCGCTTTCGATCTTGAATGACGCAGGTCGTATCAGAGCGCATTCTGGGGATGGTATATGGCCCTGACCAAACCATTACTAACTTACTCGGTTGTCACTGGGGAGTCGCATGCTCTCTGAGCCACACAACATCACCGCCATCATATGGACACCCATGTTCCAACATGCCATAGTGTTTTTTTTGGTGCTCCTTTTATGTGTATCCGTGCTTTCACAGTGGCTATACGCATAATCTTGTGCAGTGCAATGACGTTAGAACAAACCAATATTTGATTATTCTCAATATTTGATTATCCTCTGGTATTCCCCTTGCTGAGCTTGCACCCAAAGACGGCTTTGGTCGTCTTGTAGTGACAAGGTACTTATGTTAATGTCTTTACATGATGGAAATTCACCATGGGGATGGTAAGGCTTCTGAGAGAGAGCATCAGCATTTTTGTGCTGACGTCCTGGACGGTTTATGCACTCAAACTCATGCCCGGCTAGTCTCTCTTTCCACCTAGCAACCTGTCGTTCAGTGTTCTTAAAGTTCTGCGACCAGCTCAGAGAGCCATGATCCGTGCGCACGATGATAGACCGGTATTGGAGGTATGGCCGGCATTCTTCCACGAAGTAGCTAAGTACGAGGATCTCTATGTTGGTCACACAGTAACAGCGTTCTACCTTTGTCTGAGATCGGCTTAGATACTGAATGACGCCTTCAGGACCATTTTGTTGTTGCTGGGAAAAAACGGCGCCTAAAACCGTCATAAGCATTTGTATTGTCATTGCTTTTGTCAGGAAAAACTAAAATCAAAGTGGTGCACAACTTATCCTTCAACGTCTGGAAGCTTCTTGTACAACCAGCAGTCCACTGAAATTGTACAACTTTCTGGGTCTGTTTGTGAAGCGGACTTGCTATGTGAGCATAGTCTTTGATAAATCTTCTATAGTAAGAACCAGTCCTAGAAAACTTTGGACTTCAGTTAAGTCCATAGGGGTGGGCCACTCGCAGATTTACCTTACTTAATCCTTGTCCATTTTTATGCCAGATGCTGAGATTATATGCCATAAAATTTGACAAGAGGTCTAAAAAAAACACACTTACAGGGCTTAAGGGTGAGACCAGCATGTCGGAGACTGGCAAAAATGGCTCGGCAATTGTTAATATGGCTATTAAATTCTTAACAAGAACTTCTTTGTCATTCATATAAACAAGGCATGATTTGGGAAGCCAGGACTTGATTCAGCAGCCGTTGAAAAGTACTTCGAGCATTAGCTAGGCCAAAAGGCACTGTCTTAAACTCGTAAAGACCCAAGGGGACCGCAAAAGCAGTTTCTCCTTGTCAACGGGTCGAACTTCTACTTGCCAGTAACCGGCTGCTAGATCTAGAGTAGAGAATACCGTATTACCCGAAAGCGCATCTAGCGTTGCATCAATCCTGGGCAGAGGGAAAGAATTCTTAGTTTTCAGTGCATATAATTTGCGATATTCAACGTATAACGGCATAGGGCCATCCTTTTTCATAACTAACACGACCGGAGACGATCAAGGTGAATAAGATGGCCTGATAATTTTCCAGTCTAACATATCATCGATCATTGCCTTTAACTGTGTCTGGTAAAATACCGTTAGTCGTCGTGGAGGAATCTTAGTTGGCCAAGTCACACCTGTTTTAAGCTCACGCTGGGCCACATTAGTTCGTCCTAGTAAACGGCCGTGCCAATCGAATATATCTTTAAACTCCTCTATCAAATTACAAAACGGAGAGGAGCTATCCTTGTCAAGAGAAGAGGGCACTAAATAGTTAACATCTTCTAACTTGAATGCAGTAATTCCATGTTTGTTATCCAGTACCTCAGTCCTGAAGGCACCTCAGTACCACCAACATGGTGAAAATTTAAATGCATGAACACAGTCAATACCTAATATACAGCCCCAGGCAATGTCATGAGAGACAACGGACTTATGACTAAAATTAACGTAATTTTTTTCCAGATCAAGCTCTACCATGCCTTCATACCGCAAGGTGACCCCGTTTGCCGTTTTCAGGCTAACCTAAGGCTTCGTGCAATACTGCATTCTAGCCTGAAGCTGAAGGAAAATTTTCTATCTAACAAAGGAGCAGCCTGCTCCTGAAAAACTAAGCATAGCAGCTTAGTATTTCCTATGTTTGCGTCTATAGTGTAAAGATGGAATCAAAGTTTCTCAATTTTCTCTAGTAGCGCAGATTAAAAGCAGATTACTAGCGCCAAAATCCGACAACGTCGAAACTACCAATCAAGCCCGGAAGTCCATAAAAGCTTAACTCTTAATCCGTTTGGTTCTTTTCGATCTACAGCGTATGATTTATGCATACCCATTGGTCTATCCTATGTAAACCTATATAATCGTCTGGAGAACACGACATAAATACCGAGGAGAATTGAGGCTCATCACTTTAGACCGGATACCACTCACTGACGCTTCCTCCAGCAATCGCCATTCCTTCTTCTACGGTACGAAGAGCACAATTTCGGTTTTGCATGCCATCAGACGAGCCTTTTTGGATTTCGATGAAGATCTTTTCGCTAAGACCTTTGGAACATACATAAGGCCGCATTTGGAATATGCTATGCACGCCTGGAAACCCTGGACAGTTCAAGATCAGAACTGCCTCGACAGAGTACAGAGGAAAGCCACCAAAATGGTAAGAAGTCAAAGCTCCTTGCCATATCCAACCCGTCTTATGAATCTTAATCTGTTCCCTTTGAGTTATAGGCAAATGCGTGGTGATCTCCTGCAGACATTCCGCATTGTGAAGGGATTGGATTGTTGCCTGGAATTCTCGGACTTCTTTGAATTTGCCCCCACGACCCATCTCCGAGGTCACCCATTGAAACTGCGTGTTCAGCAGGCAAGACTGGATGTGCGCAAGTTTTTTCTTCTCTGTCAGAATGGTAAAACCATGGAAAGCCCTCCCTGAAGACGTTGTGATGTCACCATCGCTGGAAAGCTTTAAAAGGAACCTTGACAGTTTTATGTTCCGCAACGAGCCTCAGCGATGAGGAATTTATGTTAACCCTCGAGAGTCGTGCACCAATTGTCATATTTTATGACCGCCTATTGTACCTTTGCAACCCACATGGTTTCTCTGTATACCGCACGTAATTTTTCGTTACAAATAGGGTACTCAAAGACCCATGCCTATTTCCCTCAATAAATTGAATTGAATTGAATTGACCTCCCAAAAATCTTCCCAGGACACCCAATCCCCACCAAACGATCTTTGCAGGACCAAGCCCCCAATAGAATACGAATTCCTAGTAACAAATAATCCCTTAACTCTTCGCCTTGCTATCTGTCTTTTTCTTACTTGGGCGTCATTAATTTCGATTCGTTGCGTATCTAATATGGGCCCATTTCATTTTGGTGGCAGCGGTGGGATTATAAATGTCCGACGATTTGATATCAAGGCTAGTCCAGGCGATTGAGCGAATTTCAAGCTCTGGAAGCCGTTCACCTTAGCCGGATAAGCTGACGGTGTATGATGACTATGACTTGTGGGAGGACCTCATGAAAGTTTACCTAGAAGCCATAGACGTAGGTCCCGCCAAGCCTCCATCCTGGGAGGGTACGACAACGAAGTGCACACGGTGGCCAGGGCTGCCAACCTTACAACGTTGCTCACCACCGTGACAATCTTAAAGCGTCTATGGCACGAGTTCGGATGGTCGCCGATGCCCTGGGTTGCCTGTGGCGCCCTCAAAAGACGCCGACAACACGCGGGCGAGTCTCTCGTGGACTTCCAGTGACATCTTCGTGTCCTGGCCTGTCAAGCCTACCCAAGTGAGTCCTTCAACGTCCTCGAGGCCAGGCTATTGAAGAACTTCGTTGACGGGATCTCTCTCCCAGAGATCAGGTGCCAATTCTTCCGCGAACCCCCCCAGCAGCATCAAGGTTGCCCTCGATATTGCTCGGCGAGAGGAGGCCATTTATATGGCCTGTCCATTGGTCCAAGTCTTCTCCCCATCAGACTTTGGGTGTCAACCAGCTCCTGTCGCCATACAGGACTCTCCAGTCGATGTCTTCGCCATGAGACAATGACAGAGCCGCGATATCGGCACACAAACGGCTCAATGGCATTGGGGCCCTCCTCAGCCTACTCCTCCTTGGCGTGGCTCTTTACAACCCCAAACTTCTTTGCGCGGCCATCCACAGTCGATCTCTCCTTGGCGAGGCTCTCAACAGTCTCCTTGACGCGGGAACTGGAGGCAACAACTTGGTCGTCAGATCCACACTCCACCTCCCCAGGTGTTCATGTGATCACCTCAGGTGAGGATGAAACCTTTGGTAAGTGCATATTTATATCTGATATGCTTATTGCAAACGTAGGTTACATGCCACACTACCATGCTATAGATGCAGCCATATGAAATGCTAAGTTACCATGCTTAGTTGACTCAGGAGCGGGCTGCTCCATCATAAGACAGAACATTTTCCTTCAACTTCAGGCTAGAGTGAAGTATTGCACAAAACCTAAGGTCAGCCTGAAGATGGCAAACGGAGCCACTTTGTGACATAAGGGCATGAAAGAGCTTAATTCGGAAAAAAGGTCACGTTATTTTTAGTCATAAGTTTGTTGTCTGTCCTGACATTGCCTAGGACTGTATCGTAGGTGCTGAATTTCTTCATGCATTTGAATGTTCCTTAGATTTTAACGCTAACACTCTCCATGTCGGTGGTATTGAGATGCCCTTCAGGACTGAGGTACTGGATAGTCAACATGTAGTTAATGCATTTAAGTAAGAAGATGTTAATAATTTAGTGCCCCCTACTCTTGACAAGGATAGCTTGTCTAAGTTATGTAGTTTGAAAGAGGAGTTTAAAGATATCTTCGATTGGGATGGCCGTTCACTCGGACGTACTAATGTGACTCAGCATGAGATCGAAACAGGTGTGATTCGGCCCACGAAGATTCCTCCTAGGTGATTTCCTGTATTCTACCAGAAACAGTTAAAGGTAATGATCGATGATATGTATGACCGGAAAATTATCAGGCCGTCTAACTCACCTTGGTCGTCTCCGGTCCTGTTAGTTATGAAGAAGGATGGCACTATGCGTTTATAAATAAATACATAAATTGTATTTTTAAGGCCCAGAGGGCCCCATCATTACAAACTTAGTACCGTGGTTTAAATACCTACAATGTGGATAATTGCTGCACTATGTGAGCATCCATATGAACAGCAGAAATGAGTAGTATGGTAAACATAGCCGATTCAAAACGATTTGCCATTTTTAAAACAAAAGTCAACAATTTTTGGCATGTACGGTGAACTGGAAAATAAGCAGTAAAAAAACTCTTAGAGTTAAATCGGAGGCGGAGTTCGGTGAGCCGCCAATTTAAAAAAAGGAGAAAAAAACTGCTTCACTAAAAAATTAATAGCTAAATGCAATGGGATAGTATTGTTATGTTGCTGACAAGGTATGAGGGTTCGGAACGCTCTTTGTCGGGTGATAGATAATATAGCAGTCATAGCTCTTGTTTAAAAACACCAGTGGAGACGAGAGAGGATGAACTCATCGTAGACAACATGGTCAAAACGAAAAGGGGACAGTAGAGGTCACGAGATCATCATTCAGAGGCGACCTAGCTGACTGCATAGTCCTTCACTAAAGAGGCGAAACCATCAGAACCCGCCTTGATCATCAACAGAACCTGGAGACTATCGTCAGAGTTGCAAATTCGGAGGAAAGTATCAAGGCTGTCAAGAGTTGGCAATGCTAGTTTAAAAGGAGGGAAAGAAAAAGTGAATGCAAAGATTGACTGCAAAGGATGATTGAAATATAATAAGAGACCAATATAATATCAAGGGAGTTTAGCCGTTGACTATCGCAATTTAAATGTAGTGAAAACTAAGGATTCTTTCCCTCTACCCAGGATTGATGCAACCATAGATGCCCTTTCGGGTAAAAAGTTATGCTCTTCTCTATATCTAGCAGCCGGTTACTGGCAAGAAGAAGTGCGACCCGTTGACAGAGAGAAGACTGCTTTCGCTGTCCCCTCGGGTCTTTACACGTGTGAGGCAAAGCCTTTTGGTCTAGCTAATGCTCCAAGTACTTTTCAACGGCTGATGAATCAAGTCCTGGCTCAACTCATTCCCAAGTCATGCCTAGTTTATATGGATGACAAAATTGTTCTTGGTAAGGATTTTGACAATCATATAAGCTATGTCCGCGCCCTTTTTGCCAGTCTCCGACAAGCTGGTCTCACCCTTAAGCCCTGTAAGTGTGTTTTTATCGTGTCAAGTTTTAGGGCATGTAGTCTCGGCCTCTGGTAAAGAAACGGGTGAGGATAAAGTTAGGCAAATCCGCGAGTGGCCCACCCCTATGGACATAACTGAGGTCCGCAGTTTTCTATGACTGGCTTCTTACTATAGAAGATTTAACAAAGACTATGCTCACATAGCCGGTCCGCTTCACAAGCTGATCCAGAAAAATGCAAAATTCAAGGGGACTGTTGGTTGTACAAGTAGCTTCCAGACGTTGAAGGATAAGTTCCGTTTCACTCAAATTTTAGTTTTTCCTAACATAAGCAATGACGCTAGGAAATTTATTCTAGATACCGATGCTAGTGACACTGCCATAGGCGCCGTCCTCTCCCAGCAACAACCAGATGGTACAGAAGGCGTCATTCAGTATCTTAGCCGATCCCTGACAAAGGCAGAACGCCATTACTGCGTGACTAGAAGAGAGATGCTCGCACTCACCCACTTCGTGGAGGAATGCCGGCCGTACATTCGATACCGGCCTTTCATCGTACGCATAAGTCATAGCTCCCTGAGCTGGTTGAAGAACTTTAATAACGCTTAAGGACAGGTTGCTAGGTGGCAAGAGAGACTAGCTGGGTATGAATTCGAGTGCATATACCGTCCAGGACGTCAGCAAAAAAATGCTGATGCTCTCTCTCGGAAGCCCTACCGTCCCCACGGTGAATGCCCATCATGTACAGACATTAACATAAGTACCTTGTCACTTCAAGACGACCAAAGCCGTCTTTGGGTGCAAGCTCAGCAAGGGGATCCTCATATTGGGCCGATTTACCATAGGAAGTTATGTGGTTCTCGACCACTTAGTGCAGTTGAACTGAGAGGCCATAGCTTTGAGACGCGTTGCTTGCACACGGTGTGGGACAAACTCTTTATGGATAATGACGTTTTGTTCTTTCGGGGTGGCGAACAATAACCACAACGTATTCTTCAACCCTTATCTATGGTAGAAGAAGTTGCTAATAGAATCTACACGCAGTTGGGGCACGTTGGTATCCATAAGACCAAGTGAGCCCTTACGCGCCAATACTACTAGCCTAACTTGAAGCGGTAAGTGTGGAACTTTATTCGGTATTGCACCCTGTACAATCAGATCAATCCGCCACGACAGCTGAAAAAGGCTGCTCTTCAGCTAATTCTGACGGGATACCTCAATGAACATGTGAGCATTTACTTATTTGGACCACTACCGCCATCAGTTCGGGGCAACTGATATATTCTAGTGATGGTTGACTTCTTTACCAAAATGCCTGAAGCGGAAACCCTGCTGAACATGTCGGCTGAAAACTGTCGCCCAGAGTCTTCGTTTAAAAACGCGGTTCTTCACAGTCATTGTAAATACATAAAGGTCAAGAAGACGCGCACCACGGCTTACCATCCGCAAGATAACGGTCAAGTGGAGCGGACGAATAGGACGCTAGTTGGTTCACTAAAGGTTTTTGTAGATCGCTAGACTGCCTTCACATGGGATGATGCGTCGCCAGCGTGCATGCTTGCCTACGGCTCCGCGAGTTTACTCGTCAAAACAGCAGACGCATTTTGCACTCACCTATGGTCATAAAATGCGAATACCAGAGGATCTACAGGTTCCTCTTGAGAATAATCAAATACCGGTTGGTACTTACGTCGCTGCACTCCACGAGAAAATGCGCAAAGCCACTGAGAAAGCACGGATACAATGACAAGAAGCCCAGAGGCCCCAAAAGTAACACTATGACAGGCTGGTACATGGGTGTCCATATGATTTCGGTGATGTTGTGTGGCTCAGGGAACATGCGACTCCCCAGTGACAACCGAGTAAGTTATTAATGGACTGGTCAGGGCCATATACCATCCCCAGAATGCGCTCTGATACGACATGCGTCATTCAAGATCGAAAGCGAACTTTCACATCTAAATTCACGGTTCACTTTTATCGACTCAAACTGGGGAAAAGGCCAACGGAAGATAACCGTAGCGCAGAACACCCAGGCGATGCAGTGCATTACGTAGATCAGAGGGGGTCGAGAGGTGGGTTATAATCCCACCCGAAGGTGGAGAAGAAACCATAATGCCTTATAACCTTCAAAATTCAAGGGACTCCGTACGTTTGTGAGATGACATTGAGCTCGCTGAGGACAGCGACACCTTTACAAAGGAAGGGGCAATGTAAAGATGGAATCAAAGTTTCTCAATTTTCTCTAGTAGCTCAGATTACTAGCACATTACTAGCCTTAGAAACCGACACCATTGTAGCTACCTATCAAGCCCGGAATTCCATAAGAACTTAACTCTTAATCCTATTGGTTCTTTTCGATCTACAGTGTATGATTTACGCATACCCATTAAAAACTTATCAAATCGTCTGAAGAACACGACATAAATACCGAGAAGAATTGAGGCTCATCACTTTAGACTGGAGACCGCTCTCTGACGCTTCCTCCAGTCATCGCCATTCCTTCTCTTACGAACCTCCCAAAGATCTCCCCAGGACACCAAATCCCCACCAAAGGATACTTGCAGGACCAAGCTCCCAATTAAATACCAATTTCTAGTTACAAATAATCCCTAATCTCTTCGCCTTGCCTACTGTCTTGTTCTTACTTGGGCGTCATTATTTTGGATTTATTGCGTATCTAATACGGGCCCATTACAATAGCAGGTAATCCCATTGTGCTCAGTCCGGCTTCGATACGAATGTGATTATTAAACAGTTTGGAGATTTTCCACCATTTCAGAGCAAATTATTCTTAGAATGTTTTGAAAACGGTTTCTTCCCCGATTATTGGAAAACCTCTATTATAATTGCAGTTTTTAAATCTGGTTCCCACTCTGACATCAAGTCGGGTACTCACCGAGACGTAGGACACTAAATACGAAGTATCCAACTGTACACAGATCGTATAATAAAAAGAAGGTGATCCAGAACTCGTTCGGCGACCACTCATCAAAACTCAGCTTAGGCGGCATGGACATCAATTCGTCTCGGAAAGCACTGACAGACTCCAGCATTCAATCGCACGACATGAGCAGAACTCTTTATGGAGGATTTACCCAGTCTTTATTGATATTTTTGGATACCAATGCTCAGAGTCTCCTTTCAAAAATAGACGAACGTAAGACACTCGTCTCAGACCGAACCACTGATGGTGTTGCCATTACGGAAACGTCGCTCGAAGCCAAAATCGCGGATAGCGATATTTTTATAGATGGATACCAGCTTTTTCAAAGAGATCGAGAAAATAGACAGGTAGGTGGAGTGGCTGCATACGCTAGGACAGGAACCTCGGCAGTCTAACGAGCGCACGCCATCTTTCTTGAATATCAATTTCTCTGGATAAATATTTAAAAAGTATTATTCACAAAACCCTCAATTTTTGACGATCTACAGACTACCAAGCATTCCAAGTGCAGCTGATGAGTCTCTCCTTCATTTGTTCAAGGAAGTAGCAAGTCACCAGGAGGTGGTTATTCTTTGAGATTTCAATGACGGTACGCCAACATCCTTCGGCAGCAAGCTAATGGATCTCACTCTCGACCAACCTCAGGTACAGAAGGTTAACTTACCAACGAGATTCAGGGAGAACCAGAGAGCCAATTGCCTGGACCTAATATTTATGAAGGACTTCTCTAACATTGAGGAAGTATATTCAATTGCACCCTTCGGTAAGATTGACCATAGTACATTGCTATAGGAAGAACGGAAGACAATTTAAATATATGGAAGGCTGATTTTAACGCAATCATGTAAGAACTGATGACCGTGAACTGGGATTGTTTGCTCAAAGAGAATCCGGAGGACGACTGGCGATCGTTTAAGACGATTTCCCTCGATCTGATTGAACTCTTTTGTCTAGTGAATAAGCAAAAAAGACTAGCCGCCCTAACAGACACTTAAAGAATAAAAATTGGAAGGTATTCAGGGAAACAGAGTCAGCAAACATCTCGAAGAATTTCGTCACCAAAGAAATGCTGTCAAAAATTATCCATCAGGCAAGGATTAACTATGAATCGAGAATTATCCAGCAAGTGGAAAATAAGCCTGGAATTTTATTCCATTATATTAGTAGTCGATAAAAAAACCAGTACTCATGTGCAGTACTTATGGATTGGAATGGTGTTGAAGTCGTTGAAAATTGCGAGAATGCCGAGCACTTGGGTCGGTTCTTTGCCTCGGTAATCACTAGAGAACCTGAACTTTAGCTTTACCACGTCAACAGTGCTCTTATAGGCGCCGATCCAGTGCTTCAATTAATACTCTTCCCGGAACCTCTCGTACAACGTGAACTGCAAAATCTGAAAGAAGCGAAGTCATCTGGTCCGGAAAATTTACTGGCAAATTAATTGAAAGAACTGGCCAGCGAACTCTCCAAACCCCTAGCGCATATATTTAATTCGTCATTTAAATCAGGAAAACTGCCATCTGAATGAAAGGCAGCAAATATATACCCCATATGCAAGAGTGGGGCTCGATCTTATGTCAACAATTATCAGCTTGTCAGCCTTACCTGCATTTGCTGTAAAAAAATTGGATCAATAATTAATAAGGCGACCATGAATTTCCTTGAAGAAAACCGACTACTCTCAGAGCACCAGCATGACTCCAGACAGAATCAGTCCTCTCTTTCCAGTGTATTGCTCTCCACAGAGCAGTGGATTCGTGCATTGGACAAAGATGGTAGGGTTGACGTCATCTACACTGATTTCAAGAAGGTGTTTGTCAGTGTCCCACACAAACGTCTGATCTATAAATTATCTGAAATTGGCATTAAAGGAATGCTGCTGACATGGATCACCGATTTTCTTACAGGAAGATTGCAAACTGTGTGCATCGATACTTCGAAGTCAGCACCTACTCCAGTTCTATGTGGAGTCCCTCAAGGCTCCGTCGTATAGCCATTACTCTTCTTAGTGTACATCAACGACTGTCGATGACCTGGGTTGCAGCGCTCTCATGTTTGCAGACGATGTTAAATTGCGGATGGTCATTAAATCTGATGCCGATAGGCACGCACTTCAAGAGGATCTAACTGTTTAGCAACTGGTCGGCTCGTTGGCTCTTAAATGTTAACGTTGGGAAGTTTGTGGTCCTAAGACTGCGTACCAGAAGGACCAGTGAGTAAGATGATTCCTACCAATGCATTCTCAATGGGCATCCTCTTTCGATTATCAAGGAACAGAAGGACCACGGTGTTCTAATAAACTCCTCACTTTAACCATCTTCACTGTGTTTAAAGGCAGCTTAACGTGTGAAACAGGACTTATTTGCGCTTAGACGTGGAGTAATGCAGATTGATGAGGAACTCTTCCAAAAAACTCATGGGGCATTTGTTCGATAACACTTGGAATATGCCGTCCAGGCCTGGCGTCCCTGTTTTAAGAAGGATTATCTACAGCTGGAACGAGTGCAGGCGAGGGCTACGAAGATGGTCAAGAATCTTAGTCATCTGCCTTATGAAGCCAGGCAGGCCGAACTTGATTTGTTTCCTCTCAATTACAGGCACCTGCGCAGTGACCTCATCCAAACCTACTGGATAGTCAGATGCCGCAAGTGTGCCTTGAATTTGCTGGCTCCTTCGAATTGGTTGGGACGGAACATCTGCGAGGTCATTCCTTTAAACTTCAGAGGAAGTTGGTCCACACGGACGTCCGTCAGAATACCTTTAGCAGAGGGTCGTTGGTGCATGGAATGGACTCCCTGACGAGGTGGTCCTTTCAGAAACTGTTGACGCATTTAAATGCAAACTAGATACTAATTTGTTAAGAAACTATTGGCATATAATGAAGATTGTGTCAGTAGTGGCAGCTTGCGCCTGGCCCACACATATCAATTACCTTACATTTTCATTTGTCAGATTTATTACTGAAAACGTTTATTCTTTTGACATTTTTGAACGTGAATATGGAGTTCAAGGGCAAAAGCCTTCTTCCCTCAATAAAGCGACTTAAATACTTCCTACTCAACTAGATGCTACCTGACGAAGCTAAAATTTCTGTGTGTCAAGAGACTGGAAGCAGGCTCTTGGCTCCTTTTTCGACTAAATAATTGCTCAAATCTCCCTAAGCTTTCTGTCAGTACCCCCGTTAGTCTTCCTTATAACCTAAGAAATTCGTATTCTGAAATTCTACTGCAGTATTAGCCTACTCAACCCTCAAACCTTATTTTCCCAAGCAATGTTGTTCTCCTACCGTATATTCGAAAATGGAGGCCTATTGAACTTTGCCTCCATTTTCAAGGTTGGATGTTTCTCACTGCCTATTTTCTATTTCACAATTTATTACGAAACATCGCTAAATGTTGCCCTAACAGGACAAGTTCTGCCTGCATTATTAAATATGTGTACATTTTATCTGCACACATTGTCATATTTATATTTCATTACAAATGTTTGTTTAGAGGGTGCCTTCCCGGCGCTTACCAAATATAAATTCTAAATGAATAAAATAAAGAATCCTATGCCTAAAATTGAATTCCAGTGTTATATGTCATCGCGAGGGGTGGCTGATATTATGATGTAAGGTTGTTGGGTCGTTAAAAGCGATCGCTTTGTGTTTTCGTTGGCGGAAATCGTTGGACTATATCGCTGGGCTATATCCCATAGGCCTTGAGGGTTGCGATGTTCCATATTTCGGCGTAGACCAGTAGAACAGAGCTACATGTAAGGAATTAAAAGATATCGTGTATGTGGGCTGGAGTAAAAATTCGAAATAGGTGACGTTGTGCTGCACATTTTTTTGTTGTACGAGGCAATGCGGGGATTTTTGCTCAAGGCCCGTCCCCAGCCCCGTCGAATCCCCTTGCTACCCCGGGGGGTTGACGGGAATATATGGGGCGCGTGCTAGCAGGGAGTGGTAGTAGGTAACGGCAGAGAAGAGAAAGAATATAGGATATCCATAAGGATTATGGCAATATTTTCTATCAAGTTATTCGAGATATGGTGACTAATTGGCGCTGGTGTGAATCGATCGAAAGCTGCCTGTGACTACGTGAATGGTGGGACAGCCAAACTAAATCCAATTTGACGTGATGAAATTGAACGTCAGGCTTGTAAATGTACTTGGTTGGAAGATCTCATGGTGCTGGATTTTGTTCAACTGGCAGGATAACCCCGATAGCCGATATAGACTCGATTTCGGGTGATACCAAGATAGGCTTGTCCGAAACAACCAGGTCAAGGTCAACGCGATTGGTTTGATATTCGAAGATAAGTGAACAATATTTTATAAATCGATTTGCCGTTAAAACAAGACTTTATAGCGCTCGTTTTTTAAACTGTTTCCGTAAAAAAGACCATTATTTTAGCATTTTCCATTGCCATTTCTTCTACGAATTTGAAAAAAATTAATAAATTTAGTTTAATCACCCAGAGGGCATTATATAAATAAAGTTAGCTCATAGGTAAAATAATTATAACCCAAAAATTGGTGCTCTGAGTGAGCAGCCAAATATACAGCAGAATTTCGCTAGCGCCAGTCCCGCCTTGCCCCGCCTAGCCCCGGAAAAAGGGCGGGGAATGCAACACTTTAGCCCCGGTAGGCCCCGCATTTGGAAACATTTGCGCTGGGGACACACCATTTTCGACGTTCACGGCACCCGTCCACTTATCGATTATTTCGCACATTATGCACTGTCTCCCAGTTACAGTACTGTTGCAACCTCAAATGTGGCACATCGAAACCTCTAAACGATCTCGAACATAGGGTGACCCCCGATTAACGCACGCGTTCGCGAAATTAGCCGTTGCATAAAATATTATGGACACAAATTCTGGATAAACAATATGTCATAACAATTTACAGGGTTTGGAAAAAATATGTACAAGGCAAATGATGGTTATAACGCAGTGTAACGTAAATGACAGTTCTTCGATGTCCATGACCACGCAGCTTCATCATCTTTGGTTGGCTCCAATAAAAACAACACTGATAAATTAAACAGGTGAATAAGGAAGGCATAAAATACAGCCAATTAAAGGAAGTTACCAACATTTGCCTAAAAAATAACACTTTTTATTTTCTTATTACTTAAGTAGTTCCATGTTTTGTTACACTGCTGGGTAATTCTGCCTACTCTCAATTTTACTACTTTCATAAATTCCAACTACTTTAGTAGTCACAATTACTTACCATTGTTGCCTAAAACCAATCCCAAAACCTCTGCGTAGTCTTGTATGCTCAGCCACGGTGGCCCCTCTCCCACCCATCCGAACTGTCTGTTCTTTTTCAACTATGTTGGCCTCGCCAACATATCGAGATACTATTTTTGATACCACAACTCGCATGGACAAATAGGGAATTCAAAGGTGACTCACCTACATCTCCCTCAAATATACTGATACTGATACTAAGTGCACTCGACGGTATGACGCATTCACCAAATCTGCATTCCTGAATGCATCTGCTCGCCTTAATTAGCGCAAATATGTCCTAATAGGCCCATGCGGTGTGTAAATGTGCGGGAGCAGTGAGGTCAGGTGACCGATCAGGCCGATGCGTGAGTTGATGTTGCGGGCGTAGTGTGGGCAGGAGAAATTAGGAAAGCTTGGAGGGATATCGTTCATGCTATTGGGGGAGGCAGAAGCGGTAAGAATCACCGGAGCAGAGGGTGTTGAATGCAGTGCGGTGAATTCCCCAGTCATGGATGCGCATGTGACCGAATAGGCCCATGCGATGAGTAAATGCGAGAGGACAGTGAGGGTAGTGGAGGCAGCGATCTCTACTGTGTGTTGGTGCTCCATGCACTGGCTCACCAGTCTCTGTGTGATGGATTCTCGAGTGACTGACCAGGCCGATGCGTGAGGTGAATTTGCGGTCGCATTGAGGTCAGTTTAAGCGAGAGAGTCCCCATCGCTGGTTGTGGTGGTGACGGCGGCTGCGGCGAATTCAAAGGCGGTGGTGGTTGTGGTGGTGGGGGTAACAGGCGATGAGTATTGAGATGTGGTCTCTATGACAGTGGGAGTAATGTAATTGAGGCCAGGCGTGAGTGTGGGGGAGTCTAAAGGAGGGTTGGCAGAATTTGACGTAGGTGGAAATGTCGGATTGTTGGTGCATTGTGTCCGAAGATGTCCGACCAGGCCGATTCGCGCGCGGAAGATGCAATGACAGCGTGGGCATGTTTGATGGACATGGGTATTTGCGGTTTTGGTCCGGGGTGCTGGTGACTTTCATGCGGCTTTTTCTGTCTGGACAGCAGCGATCCTGTTGGCTTCGTAGATTGCAGCCCCTGTCTTCACGAATCCTATCCATGCCGGTCGGTTCCGCGCCAGGTTCTTTCAGGTAGCCGGGTTGATTTGCAGTTGCTTCAGAGATTTCTTCAAAGATAGGTAGTAAAAACTCAATACAGCCGAAGTTCATTGGTGCCTCACAACGTGCATTTCTCTGTCTTTGGTGAGAAACAATGTCAGAGATGCCAGGAACAACCACAAATCTTTCGTTCTAATGGACATATTGTGCCACCGAAATTATATTTCCTACCTTATATCCGAGGAACTTATAAAATAATCTCCCGAAAACTACTCTTTTTTGAGATCTCTATCGCCCAGAGGCCTGCATTGTCCTTACGCGCAATTCTAAAACAAGTAAAGGACGTCCTTCCCAAAGAACATCTAAACAATGTCCACTGCTCTTGTGTTTATATTGGCCATACAGGCTTATCTTTTGGGGTTCACATTAACGAACAGAAGCAATTCGCTTGCCGACGTGACACCGTATTATTCGGGCTTGCGTTCGCCCTTGAATTTGACCATAGCTACAATTGAAATGCTGTCATCGGAATCGAATCGATAGTCGCATTTAAGTGCATTCGGAATGAAATTTATTAATGCTGAGCGTCGGCTACATCATTAAGTAACCACCTTGCAGCTCACATAAGGTTCTGCGTCTGGACTGTTTTCCATCATGCCTAATGTTACTTCAACAGCAACAATCTCCTCAGGAAAGAATTTGATGACCAGTGTTGGTTATTTCTATCTAAGAGATATGCTGACATTTTTGCGACGTACTGCCACAGGCACCAGATGCAGCCACACGATCCCACCCTCAACAGAGAGATGATGGACCTGTGTTCGTATACATGAAAAAAACCGTCTGTACATTGTCGTAAACTCTTGTCCCTCGACTTTGCGCAAGCACTCAAAATTGATCACCAATTCAATTGTGATGACACTGAGGTCGAAACCATTGCCAATACAAAACTAACGAGAGAATTTTGTGGGGTTTGGTATTCAAATGCGGGCTGTATACGCAAATGTGTTGACCTAGACACCCATTACGAAGACCTAAGATCCCGACTAACTAACCCCTGCACGCCATCCCACACCAACGATTGCTAATCCATCCGCCCGCACTCCAACCTATCCCCCAGTAGCCCTCCACCTCCAGCACAGGGAGACCTAATTGTTCCCTCTCCCTTCTCTCTCTGCTTGGAAACATACCGTGACGTTGTGCACACCCCTCTCACACGCCAATGTTCTGTCTGTCCTGTCGCATGACGTGAGGAAAAGGCTATCTCAGAAACTGTAAGTATGTCGCCTTGTATTTTCAAAACATAACAAGTTTCTATCGTCTATGGAGGGTTTGGCAGTGCATCACAATAATTATGTGTCAAAGGTCCTGTGAACAGAGGGTTATTAAAACGGATTGCCTTTGAAACACCGTCAATAGCTTAAAAAGCTCGCGAGATTTGTAATAGTTCTGCCACAATACGTTGGCTTGGCTAAGTGTTATAGTCTCCGAAGAGCGCTTGGGATCGTCATCGCTCACAGAACGGAGCCACATATTCACTATCCGATCATTGTCTCTTACTAAGATGTGAACCGATAACGCGGTATACCGGGTCCTAGTTAACTCATGCAAAACTGGGTATCTCGAAGAGATCAGCAAACGCCTAGACGCCCGTTAGGGAGCACATGAGGCCAGGAAGGAAGATAGACACATAATCTCTGGAGCCAGTGCAATATGCAAGCCCAGGACACAAGTGCATTTTACAAAACGCCAATATCCTGGTTTGAGGGAATGAGCGTGCAGTCAGGGAGACAACCGATTTCTCATACATTGCGAAAAACTGAAAAACGTTATGCGGCCCTGTAGTTGCAGCTCAATTGGAGTATGGTTTGATGCGAGCCTAGGACAAACGTGAATCCAAAAACAGGAGAACATTCATCGAACACTCGCTCAGCCACACCACAATTCGGATACTTCAATGGCGCAACCATGAATAGAACTGCTTTAACCAATGCCCGAAAAAATGATCGAAAGACGAAGGGAACGAAATAGGAGGAACAGCCTAGCGTGACAGCGAGGCCTCCTGCGGATGCAGGCGATAGCGAACAACCACGGAACGACGGTGTCCGCCATGAGGCAAGATAGACGAAATTACTCCGAAACGTTCATCTGGAAAATAGGCGCAGGATTTAAATCCTGTTTACTAACTCTGTGACGATTTTACCGTCATAACTAAAGCTAATGTGGCGCGCATTCAAATGTTCATCCCCACTGACGGAAGCTTGCTTGATTCTGAAATGTTACAACAATATAGTAATGTATCCCGCGAACGACTTTCACTCGCATAAATATATATATATATATATATATATATATATATATATATATATATATTAAGATGGAACTGACAAAGACAAGGGAGACCGGAATGGCCATTGCTGGCTTATTAGCCGTCATCAACCAGTCATACCCAAATCCAAGTGTGAACCACCTGGGATTCGAACCCGCGAGCTTTGGTAATTGAGTCGAATGATCTACCGAGACCATGGGGACCCAGCACTCCCTGCCAGGCAGCGTGGTCCGTCCCGACGCGGGCATTGAAATCACCAAGGACAATTAACTTGTCCTCTTTCGGCACAGTCGCCAGCGAGGCGTGCAGGTCCTCGTAGAATTTGTCCTTCGCCGCATCAGAGCTCGTCATTGGGGGAGCGTAGGCGCTGATGATGGTGGCGAACTGGTCTCCCCGAAGAGGCAGGCGGAGGCTCATCAGGCGATCATTGATACCCTGCGGCAGACAGGGCAGACATCCCACGATGTCGTTACGAATGGCAAAGGCAACACCAGCGTCGCGTCGCTCTGCCTTTGGCCGGCCGCTCCAGAAGAAAGTGTAGCCGGCCCCCACTTCCTCCAGTTGACCCTGCTCAGAGAATCGGGTCTCGCTGAGAGCAGCAATGTTCACCTTGTAGTGCGCCAGTTCCCGAGCGACTAGCGCCATCCTTCGTTCCGGCCGGTTGCTCCTAGAATTGTCTAAAAGGGAACGAACTTTCCAGGCTGCTTGTGTGAGTGGACTCACCTGAGCAGCCTGGAGAGTATGGCGAGGGGGATGGGGACGGGCGTATTGTTGTTTGTTTGAGTTTTACGACCGCGTAGTTTGCGATCTGCGAGCCGCGGCCGGCTGCAGAAGACGTGAGACCCAGCATTTTTTAGGGCACATTTTCTAGCCCCTTCCTCCGCGAGGAGGCAAGCAGTGCTATCCCTAAATAGGGCTGCTCGGACATCCCAGACGGTTGCCGAACTCCACTATGGGTCACGGATTTTTTAGTGGGAGAAGGATCCGAGTTAGTCTGGGCCGCCTACGGGGTTGCTGTCACACCCACCGTAGGACTTTTTGAGAGGGGGGAGGTGGGAAATTCGGGAGTCAGACATACCGGGTGCGGAGGCACACACAACACCGGAGACCATCCCACCCAGTCAGTTGTCTGATGCGGGAGTGGACGCAGCTGCTGATGACCTCGTCTACATGACCTGGCCCCACAAACACAAGAACCAGGATTTCACACGACAGGGAATTGAACGGCTTACATCTCACATGTGTGAGATAACCAGAGGTCACGTTAAGAAGGAGCCATCGTAGCCTGATTCTGAGGCCACCAGTCAGCCACCGCACACAACACACATTGGACTGACTGCAAAGTCTGAGTGTAATTGTCAGTTGGCAACGTTTCAAGGCAAGGCGCTTAGGGCACCGTGGCAGGCTCAAGCGCAGGTAACAAATGCAGTGGAGGACCCACACGGAGAAGGATACGAGGGACATACTTTTCTCTCAATGAGAAATACAGGCTGAAATCATATTTTTTGTGGTGTGGCGTGTGATCATGCGTGATGCAACGTCTCATGAGGAGAGATGAAGTGATGTGGTATAGCCGCCGATGTTCTACCGCAGGTTTTCACGGAGACGCATATAGTCCAATAGGCCCATGTGAATATATATGTATATATATATATATATGAAAACACTGGTAGGAAAAATCAATAAGTCTGAATCTAATGAGGAGCCAAAAGGCAATATCCGAAAACGATTGGAGACAAATGAAACCACAGGATGCCGCCTTAGCGCGGTTCTACGGTTTGCCAAAAATCCGCAAGCCGAATGTTCCCCTACGGCCCATCGTGGCGCTGAAAGGCACGCCTACCTACGGACTGGCTAAATGGCTCGCTAAGCATTTGAAGAAGCTGGTAGACGGCTCAGAACACACAGCCGTATCCTCAACGCATTTCCTAGAAAAGCTCCGAGGCATCACAATCGCCCCTGACGAGATAATGGTGTCCTTTGACGTCGTCTCCCTATTCACATCCATCCCAAAAGAATTGGCCATGAGAGTCATCGATGACCTTCTGGACAGAAGGTACAACGATGAAGGAAAACCTCTTAAAAGGGAACACTCAATGGAGTTACTGGACTACTGCCTTCGCACGTACTTCACGTTTAGCGGCTATGTTGATGAGCAAATCCAGGGAACCCCGATGGGATCACCGATCGCCGGCTACCTTGCGGAGGCCAGCCTGCAAGAACTGGAAACTCAGGTCTTCCAGATCTACAAGCCGAAATTCTGGATGCGCTACGTAGACGACACCTTTGTTATCATACACCGAGAAGCCAAAGAGAACTTCAAAAAGGAATCTGAACTCGATTTTTCCCACAGATTCAATTCACAATGGAGGAAGAAGAGGATGGAATGCTCCCTTTTCTCGATGTTCAGATATCAAGGCAGGAGGACGGAACCCTCCAGACTGACGTGTTTCGAAAAAGCGACAAACACGGAGAAAATTCTTCACTACAACAGCAATCACCCCTGTCGCATAAACGCAGTTGCGTCCGATCGCTTTTTTTCGCCGCATCCAGACACACTGCAGCACAGAGGCTGAGAAGCTGCGAGAACGTAAAACCCTATGGCGCCTCTTTCTCGCCAGTGGATATCCACGCAGCTTCGTAAACAAATGCTTATACCAAAGGCATACAAAGACCGAAAGTGAGCCTAAACAAAGACCTGAAACCTTCCATGTCTTGCCCTATGTGAGGAACGTCTAAGAAGCCACTGAGCGCGTGTTAAGACCGCTAAACGTGGGCGTTGGACACCGACCGGAGGCCACCATCCGTCGATTAGTCATGCAACCAAAGGGCCGACTACCACCCGCAGACAACTCAGGCGTTATTTACCGTGTCAACTGTCTAGACTGCCCGGCCAACTACTGCGGCATGACCGACAAACGACTGAGTACGCGCATGCACGAGCACACTTTGGCCGTAAGGCGAAAGGATATTCGATCACACGTCGCCATGCATAGTCTAGAAAAACAACCACCGGTTCGATTTTGACGGGGCTCAAGTGCTCGGCCGAGCCGAAAACAGACTGGCGAGGGAAGTCATCGAAGCTTGGCAGTCAGACGCCAACTCTATCAACCGCAGCATTGACCTACCAGTGCCCTATGAGGGCCGTCAAGCACCATTGGCGCACGAGGGGAGGACCAATTGAGAAACGAGGCAGCTGGACCAACCGCAAGTGAGCACGAAAGACCCCCCTTTTTAAACCATGTAGTTCCTCCTATTCTCTATCTCCGATGATGCGCTCGAGTATGAGTGTGAAACGTCAGACAAGTATACCTTCTACCCCAGAGATCGCTTTATCTTCTCCTTCCATTTTAACACCTGGGGTCCGTATTTTCTCCTATATCCATATATATATAATGGCAGTTGTTCGCTCACCGGTCGGTTACAGGACTCACTCATCCCGTTGTGCTTTGGGGCTAACTCTCAAGCCCCGCCAGCAGCCTTAAGGCAGCTTAGGATGTAGGCATAATAACATGACCGACAAAGACAAAGGAGACTGGACTGGCCATTGCTGGCTTATTAGCCGTCATCAGCCAGCCATACCCAAACCTAGGCGCTGCGGCGCCCGAGCCTCGAACCCGCGACCTTGTTGGGCAGAAGTCCAACGCTCTACCCACTGCACCACGAGCTCGTTGTCTTGCCGGTTTCGATCGGGAATATTGACAACGATCGAAACCTTGCTGCGGCCGCATCTGATGGATTACCAAAAGTACACAAGGCCGATATTCCCCTCCATCCAATTGTGCCATTGCGTGGTGCACCAACATTCAATCTGGCTAAATGGTTGTTCTGACACCTGAAGTCTCTCACCTCGGGCGCAGCCACTACGGTCACTTCGGCTACTCAGTTACTGGAAAGGCTCAGGGGGATTTGACTCACCGTAGACGAGGTCATGGTGTCATTTGATGTCACCTCTCTCTTCACTTCAATCCCGCAGGACTTAGCAGTCAAAACGGTAAGCGAATTGCTTGAGAAGCAGTACGATGATGCAGGCGAGTCGGTGAAGCGGGGACATCTTGTCCAACTCTTAAAATTCTGTCTTAAGACGTACTTTACCTTCGAGGGGACGATGTACGAGCAGATCAGAGGGACACCAATGGGATCACCGCTCTCGGGCTTCATCGCTGAGGCCATTCTCCAAAAGCTTGAGACTCTGGTTTTCGCAAACTACAGGCCAACGTTTTGGACTCGAAACGTCGACGATACCTTCGTCATCATCAAACGAGAAATGATCGAAGAATTCCATAGTGTCCTGAATTCCATCTTCCCGGTCATCCAATTTACAATGGAGGCCGAAATTAACTACCAACTGCCATTCCTGGATGTTCTTGTCCATCAAAAATCCAACGGGCACATAAAAACTACGGTTTATAGGAAGGCAACCAACACACGCCAAATCCTAACTTACCACAGTAAGCACCCGTTGTGCCACAAAGGCAGCTGTGTGCGAAATCTCTATAGAAGGGCAGAAACACATTGCAGCGAGTCGGACGACAAAAGGGCAGAACTCCGCTACCTTCAGCGCCTTTTCATGGCCAACGGATACCCTCGTAACTTCATCGAGCGCAGCAGGCTGGCCAAACCAAGACAAAATCTGGTAACAGAACAGCCAAAAGTCTGGCGTGCACTGCCATACATTGACGGCGTCCCTGAGGCAGTTTCCGGCCTCCTCAGACCGCTGGGGATCGGAATCACCCATCGACCGGATTCAACCATTCGGAATCTAGTTATGAGACTGAAAGCTCCCCTTCCACGAGGTGAGACGTCAAACATCATCTACCGGATCCAATGTGACTCCTGTGAAGTTAACTACGTCGGACAGACAGGGAAGCGGTTGCAGACCCGTGTTACCGAACACGTGCGGGCAGTGAGGAGAATGGACCCATTGTCCATGGTGGCGGAACACTGTGCGAACTCTGGGCACACGTTCGCCTTCCAAAACGCCGAATTCCTGGGTCGAGGAAATGACAGCGTAACCAGGGAAAAAATGGAAGCTTGGCACACGGAACCTACGTCGATCAACCGTTGTGTTGCCCTTCCGGCAGCCGACCAGGCCCTCCGGGCGCAGCTCATCGAACGTAAGAGCAAACCCGGCATTAGGCCAAACGCATTTTCCACCGCGGGAGAACTTAGGATGGATATGCACCTAACCACGCCACAATTCGGGACCGACGAAGGCGCAGTCATGATTAACGCCGCATCAATTACTACCCTGACAGACGAATAGGCATGCCCTCAGGACACAAACATGACTATTGACCCAGGGCTCCAATTGAGGTCAATGCGGACCCAGAAAATGGCCGCCCACCTCAACCAGAGACGTGTCAACTGACAGCAATTTCTTGTGTGTATGCCGGCAAAGAACGCCAAAGACAAATAAGGACTCCCCCACCCCATCCTCCTATCGTGTACACTGTTAAGGTAAACCCGTACAATCAACGCTGTGTTACGAAAATTGCTACCACCCCCTATATATACTGTAAGACGCGGTACGATACTCACCTCACACGATGAAAGCTTCTATGCTTTTGAAATGTCAGGAAAATAAACCTTCAGCCCCTGAGATCGCCTTTTCTTCTCATTTATGCCCGGGGACACGCAGCTTCGCTTCTATAAGCAATATATATATATATATATATATATATATTGCTATAGGGTCAACAGGCAAGACACAGAGAGCTGTTTTACGGTCATTACCGATCATCAGTACGTCATATGCCTTGTGCAGTGAGGCATATATAGATGTCAAACAAGTGTATGACACTCACTGATGTGGTTAGGATTACACTTGATCCCATTACGTCAACCTGCCAGCTAGCCACTGGCAATAAACGAACGTTGTGTCATAAGACACATGCCACATATAATTTATAGGTATGTTGCTATAGGTGCAACAGGCAAGACGCAGACAGCTGTTTCACGGTCATTACCGATCATCAGTACGTCATATGCCTTGTGCAGTGAGGCATATATAGATGTCAAACAAGTGTATGACACTCACTGATGTGGTTAGGATCACACTTGATCCCATTACGTCCGCCTGCCAGCTAGCCACTGGCAATAAACGAACGTTGTGTCATAAGACACATGCCACATATAATTTATAGGTATGTTGCTATAGGTGCAACAGGCAAGACGCAGACAGCTGTTTCACGGTCATTACCGATCATCAGTACGTCATATGCCTTGTGCAGTGAGGCATATATAGATGTCAAACAAGTGTATGACACTCACTGATGTGGTTAGGGATCACACTTGATCCCATTACGTCCGCCCGCCAGCTAGCCACTGGCAATAAACGAACGTTGTGTCATAAGACACATGCCACATATAATTTATAGGTATGTTGCTATAGGTGCAACAGGCAAGACGTAGACAGCTGTTTCACGGTCGTTACCGATCATCAGTACGTCATATGCCTTGTGCAGTGAGGGAATATATAGATGTCAAACAAGTGTATGACACTCACTGATGTGGTTAGGATCACACTTGATCCCATTACGTCCGCCTGCCAGCTAGCCACTGGCAATAAACGAACGTTGTGTCATAAGACACATGCCACATGACTGTCTGATGACAGCTAATAAGCCAGAAACTGGCCATTCCGGTCTCCCTGTCTTTGTCGGTTCCACATTTGCACATAGGCTACACGTCGCTATGCGACCACCTGTGAGGGGCTCTAGTCTGAGTTCCAGGGCACAACGGAACATAAATGTTCCATAAGCAGATCGGTGAGCCGCACACTTTCATCATATTCCCGATCGAAACCGACAAAGCAACGAGCCCGTGGCTCCATGGTAGAGCGTTTGACTCAGTACCATAGGTCGCGGGTTCGAAATCCCAGGTGTTCCACACTTGGGATTGGGTATGACTGGCTGATGACGGCTAATAAGCCAGAAAATGGCCATTCCGGTCTCCCTTGTCTTTGTCGGTTCCACATTTGCAACATATGCCACACGTCGCTATGCGACCACCTGTGAGGGCTCTAGTTTTAGTTCCAGGGCACTACGGAACATAAATGTTCCTTAAGCAGATCGGTGAGCAGCACACTATCATCATATTCCCGATCGCAACCGACAAAGCAACAGAGCCCGTGGCTCAATGGTAGAAGCGTTTGACTCAGTTACCACAGGTCGCGGGTTTCGAATCCCAGGTGTTCCACACTTGGGATTGGGTATGACTGGCTGATGACGGCATAGCGATCATTACTGATCTCATTACGTCTTGTGTGTCGAGGCATAGTCACATAGCATGGAGCACAACGTTGAGGGTCATACGATCGGGACAGGCACATATAATTTTGATAGCAGTACGTTGCATACAGGGCAACGTGACAAATATGCAATTAGTATGTATCAGCGAAGTCAGTTAGCAGTCATAATCAGTAGCGTCATCAGTATGTATATAGGCAGTGAGGGATATAGATGTCAAACAAGTGTATGCGACTGATGAGTGAGATCACATTTGATCTCACGTCGTCAGCTAGTCACTGGTAATAAACGAACGTTGTGTCATAAGCATCACGCCACATATAATTTATAGGTGTGTTGCTATGGGTGCAACAGGCAAGACGCAGACAGCTGTTTCACGGTCATTACCGATCATCAGTACGTCATATGCCTTGTGCAGTGAGGCATATATAGATGTCAAACAAGTGTATGACACTCACTGATGTGGTGTCTTGCCTGTTGCATCTATAGCAACATACCTATAAATTATATGTGGCATGTGTCTTATGACACAACGTTCGTTTATTGCCAGTGGCTAGCTGGCAGGTGGACATAATGGGATCAAGTGTGATCCTAACCACAGCAGTGTGTGTCCTACACTTGTTTGACATCTATATATGCCTCACTGCGCAAGGCATATGACGTACTGATGATCGGTAATGACAGTGAAACAGCTGTCTGCGTCTTGCCTGTTGCACCTATAGCAACATACCTATAAATTATATGTGGCATGTGTCTTATGACACAACGTTTGTTTATTGCCAGTGGCTAGCTGGCAGGCGGACGTAATGGGATCAAGTGTGATCCTAACCACATCAGTGAGTGTCATACACTTGTTTGACATATATATATATATATATATATATATATATATATATATATATATATATATATATATATATATATATGATAAATTGGAACCAATACAGACAAGGGAGACCGAAATGGCCATTTCTGGCTTATAAGCCGTCATCAGACAGTCATACCCAATCCCAAGTGTGGCACACCTGAGCCACACACTATCATCTTATTTCCGATCGCAACCAACAAAGCAACGAGCCCGTGGCTCAGTGGTAGAGCGTTCAACTCAAATACCAGAGGTCGCGGGTTCGAAATCAAGGTGTGCAACACTTTGGATTGGGTATGTTTGGCTGATGACGGCTAATAAGCCAGAAATGGCCATTCCGGTCTCCCTTGTCTTGGTTTGTTCCACACTATCAACACATGCTACACGTTGCTATGCAGCCACATGCGAGGGCTCTAGTCTGAGTTCCAGGGCACAATGAAACATAAATGTTCCTTAAGCAAATCGGTGAGCCATACACTATTGTCATATATATATATATATATATATATATATATATATATATATATATATATATATATTCACATGGGCCTATTGGACTATATGCGTTTCCGTGAAAACCTGCGGTAGAACATCGGCGGATATACCACATTACTTCATCTCTTCTCATGAGACGTTGCATCACGCATGATCACACGCCGCACCACAAAAAACATGATTTCAGCCTGTATTTCTCATTGAGAGAAAAGTATGTCCCTCGTATCCTTCTCCGTGCGGGTCCTCCACTGCATTTGTGACCTGAGCTTGAGCCTGCCACGGTGCCCTAAGCGCCTTGCCTTGAAAAGTTGCCAACTGACAATTACACTCAGACTTTGCAGTCAGTCCAATGTGTGTTGTGTGCGGTGGCTGACTTGTGGCCTCAGAATCAGGCTACGATGGCTCCTTCTTAACGTGACCTCTGGTTATCTCACACATGTGAGATGTAAGCCGTTCAATTCCCTGTCGTGTGAAATCCTGGATCTTGTGTTTGTGGGGCCAGGTCATGTAGACGAGGTCATCAGCAGCTGCGTCCACTCCCGCATCAGACAACTGACTGGGTGGGATGGTCTCCGGTGTTGTGTGTGCCTCCGCACCCGGTATGTCTGACTCCCGAATTTCCCACCTCCCCCCTCTCAAAAAATCCTACGGTGGGGGCGACAGCAACCCCGTAGGCGGCCCAGACTAATTCGGATCCTTCTCCCACTAAAAAAATCCGTGACCCATAGTGGAGTTCGGCAGCCGTCTGGGATGTCTGAGCAGCCCTATTTAGGGATAGCACTGCTTGCCTCCTCGCGGAGGAAGGGGCTAGAAAATGTGCCCTAAAAAATGCTGGGTCTCGCGTCTTCTGCAGCCGGCCGCGGCTCGCAGATCGCAAAACTACGCGGTCGTAAAACTCAAACAAACAACAATACGCCCGTCCCCATCCCCCTCGCCATACTCTCCAGGCTGCTCAGGTGAGTCCACTCACACAAGCAGCCTGGAAAGTTCGTTCCCTTTTAGACAATTCTAGGAGCAACCGGCCGGAACGAAGGATGGCGCTAGTCGCTCGGGAACTGGCGCACTACAAGGTGAACATTGCTGCTCTCAGCGAGACCCGATTCTCTGAGCAGGGTCAACTGGAGGAGGTGGGGGCCGGCTACACTTTCTTCTGGAGCGGCCGGCCAAAGGCAGAGCGACGCGACGCTGGTGTTGCCTTTGCCATTCGTAACGACATCGTGGGACGTCTGCCCTGTCTGCCGCAGGGTATCAATGATCGCCTGATGAGCCTCCGCCTGCCTCTTCGGGGAGACCAGTTCGCCACCATCATCAGCGCCTACGCTCCCCCAATGACGAGCTCTGATGCGGCGAAGGACAAATTCTACGAGGACCTGCAAGCCTTGCTGGCGACTGTGCCGAAAGAGGACAAGTTAATTGTCCTTGGTGATTTCAATGCCCGCGTCGGGACGGAACACGCTGCCTGGCAGGGAGTGCTGGGTCCCCACGGTCTCGGTAGCTGTAACGATAGCGGCCTCTTTCTTCTGCGCACGTGTGCGGAACACCGTCTCCTGTTGACTAACACCTTCCGACGCGGGAGAAGGCCTCGTGGATGCACCCTCGGTCGCGGCTATGGCATCTGCTGGAATATGTTCTCGTCCGGAGGCGAGATCGACAGGACGTGCTGGTAACCAAGGCGATACGCGATGCTGATGGTCGGACAGATCACCGCCTCGTCATCTCCCAGATGAGGCGCCGACTGCAACCCCGACGAAGGCCCCAAGGTAAGAGGCCGCCATGTAAGCTAAATATTCTTTTAATAAATTTGCCTGCTCACTGTTTTGATTTCAGCAACCAAATAACCGAGAAACTGGAGGACTTGCATGCTCCAGATGATAACGCTACCGTGGAGACACGATAGTGTCAACTGCGAAATGTCATCCAGTCCCCCGCCCTCGATGTACTTGGACGCGCACACCGTCGACACCAGGACTGGTTTGATGACAATAACGCCGACATCAGCAACTTACTCGCGGAGAAGAATAGATTACACAAAGCCTACATGGACCTTCGGACTGACGCCACCAAAGCAGCCTTTTTTAGATGCCGGCGCCTTGTACAACAACGGCTGCGGGAGATGCAGGATGCCTGGATGATCCGAAAGGATGAGGAAATCCAGGTGTATGCGGACCGCAATGAAATGAAAAACTTTTTCAAAGCCATCAAGGCCATCTTTGGCCCCTGTACCAAGGGGTCCGCACCGCTGCTCAGCTCTGACGGCACAACACTGCTGACAGAGAAATCGCAAATTCTGAAGCGCTGGGCCGAGCACTTCAGAAATGTCCTTAACAGTTCATCAGCCATCTCCGATGCTGCCATTGACCGGCTCCCTCAAGTGGACACGAACAATGACCTAGATCTGCCGCCTTCCCTACCAGAAACCATCCGGGCCGTGCAGCAGATTTCCAGCGGTAAAGCACCGGGATCTGACGCAATCCCACCGGAAGTCTACAAGCACGGTGGGCCCCGGCTGATGGCAGAACTCACAACACTCTTCCAGGAGAGGTGGCACCAAGGACAAGTTCCTCAGGATTTCAAAGACGCGACCATCGTCCATCTCTACAAACGGAAGGGGAACCGGCAACTCTGTGATAATCACAGAGGCATCCCGTTGCTCAACATCGCCGGGAAGATCTTCGCCCGCATCCTTCTCAAACGTCTTAACGGTCACCTAGAGCAGGACCTGCTCCCGGAAAGCCAATGCGGCTTCCGCCGACACCGCGGAACAACCGATATGATCTTTGCCGCCCGCCAGCTACAAGAGAAGTATCAGGAGATGCGAACGCACCTATACACTACATTCGTGGATCTAAAGAAAGCCTTTGACACGGTGAATCGTGACGGACTGTGGAAAGTCGTGCAGAAATTTGGTTGTCCTGAGCGGTTCACGCACATGGTGCGTCAGCTTCATGACGGGATGACGGCGCGCGTCACTGACAACGGGACGGTATCCGAAGCATTCTCAGTGACCAACGGAGTGAAGCAGGGCTGCGTACTGGCACCCACCCTCTTCAGTCTCATGTTCTCGGCTATGCTGATGGACGCCTACCGTGATGAGCAGCCTGGTATCCGCATCGCCTACAGAACTGACGGGCACCTTCTCAACAGTCGGCGTATGCAGGCTCCAACGCGCATGTCTACGACTACAGTCCATGTCTTGCTCTTCGCGGACGACTGCGCCCTTAACACCGTGACGGAAGAGGACATGCAAAGGAGCATGGACCTCTTCGCCGAAGGCTGCGCCGATTTTGGATTAACAATCAGTATAGCCAAAACGGTTGTCATGCACCAGCCGCCACCCAGCGCGGAATACAATGCTCCTCGAATCAATGTCAACGGTGCTTAACTCAAAAACGTGGAAACCTTCGCTTATCTAGGAAGCACGATGTCGCGCAACACGAGAATCGATGACGAGGTTGCCCAACGGATCTCCAAAGCTAGTCAGGCTTTCGGCCGGCTGCAGTCCTCCGTGTGGAATCGCCACGGTATTCACCTGAACACCAAACTGAAGATGTACAAGGCCGTCGTCTTGTCGACACTCCTTTACGGAGCGGAAACCTGGCCCGTCAACTCGAAATAAGCAAGGAAGCTGAATCACTTTCAACTCAGCTGCCTCCGCAGAATACTGAAGCTGAGATGGCAAGATAGGATCCCGGACACGGAAGTCCTGGAGCGGAACGGAATCCTCAGCATCCATGCCATGCTGAGGCAAGTGCAACTGCAATGGAGCGGCCACCTGGTAAGAATGGACGACGAGCGACTACCCAAACGACTTTTCTACGGTTATGTCGCTACGGGATCTCGCAGGCAGGGAGGTCAAAAACGACGCTACAAAGACACTTTGAAGAAATCGCTGAAGCAACTGAAAATCAAATCTGCGACCTGGGAGGACCTCGCCCAGGATAGACCGGCATGGAGAAGATCAGTGAAGACTAGTTCAGCAATCTATGAGGCCAACCGGATCGCCGCCGCCAAGGTCAAAAGAGCGGCACGAAAGTCACCAGCGCCCGGACCAACACCGCCAATGCCCAGGCCCTGCCAACATGCCCGCGCTGTCAACGCATCTTCCGCGCGCGAATCGGCCTGGTTGGACATCTTCGGACGCAATGCACCAACAATCCGACAATTCCAATTTCTACGTCAAATTCTGCCAACCCTCCTTCTGACTCCCCTACGCTCACTCCTGGCATCAATTCCATTACTCCCACCATCATAGAGACCACATCCATCTACTCATCGCCTGTTACCCCCACCACCGCCTTCACTCCCACCACCACCACCACCACCATCAGCGATGGAGAATCTCTCCTAAGCTGTACTCAATGCGACCGCACATTCACCTCACGCATTGGCCTGGTCGGTCACTTGCGAATACAGCGTACAGAGACCAGTGAGCCAGTGCCTGGAGCACCATCACACAGCAGAGATCGTTGCCTCCACTGCCCTCGCGCATTTACTCATCGCATGGGCCTATCCGGTCACATGCGCATCCATGACAGCGGAATTCACCACAATGCCGACAACACCGATACACCATGCACACCCTCCGCTCCTGCCATTCTTAGAGCCCCTGCCACCCCCACTACCATGAATGACATCCTCCCAGCCTTTACCGATTTCTCATGCCCACACTGCGCACGCAACTTTAACTCACGCATCGGCCTGGTCGGTCACCTCCGAATCCATCGCACGGAGGCTGGTGAAAGTGCCTGGGGCTCTGACATACAGTCGAAGCGCACACCTTCACTGCTCCCGCACATTTACACACCGCATGGGCCTATTAAGACACATGCGCCTCCACGACAACCTCCGGTAAACCATCGTAGGCTAAGCTACATCAGCGCACACTACCTACACCAATGCATCGACAACACTCTCACAATCACCATTTACCAGAGTATATCACGGTTTCCTAGAAACCGTGGCTGGGAAGTCTGCCAATCTGACGCTTACACCAGACCACGCCGTTGGCTCAGTGTATGTCGAGTGGCTGACCAGTGGACTGGGAGTCAGATGGCGATGGATCCTCCATATCCCCTGAGTAAGTAAATCCTGGTGTGTGCGTTATGGGGGCCAGGTCATGCTGTGGCACGCGAAGATGGATACGCCGATCCATCAGCCAATGCGCCCACTCCCACATCAGGCAACTGATGGGCTCAGACAGTGTCTGATGGTGGGGGTTAGGGGAGAGAGTGAGGTCAACAGCTCAGCGCACGTTCCTCACTATAAACAATCTGACGCGCTTGAAACTATCACGGTGCGCTAAAAGCCGTGGCTTGGAAGGTTGCCAACTGACGGGATAACTCGGACCACGTGGTCAGCCCAATGTGTGTTTTGTATGGAGTAGCTGACTGGCGGACTGAGAGTCAGGTTGCAATGGCTCCTTCTTAATGTGGCCTTTATGGCACTCCCACTCCGTGGGATTCGAGCCAGGTGTGGTGGCACGCCCAGGGGCGGCTTCGACCGCGCCAGCCACCTGCGCCCTCTCCTATCTCCGGTCATCTTGACTCTCTCATGACACCGGACTCAGGTGGGGAGGAGTGTGCGGTAGCTGCAGCGCAAGTTTACTATCACTTAAAACTAATCCACGCGCAAGTCACCGTCCCTGTACCACCCTTCTGTGTAACATATGATGGACATCGTCGACATCGACGGTAGAGGTTTCGGAGATGAAATATGCCGAAATTAACGAGTAATCGCTAACCAATATGATGCTATTGGAAAAGTCTGCACAATCACATAAATTTTAATAATAGACGTCCAAGTAAAACTGAACGCAAAAGAAGTTGATCAGAAAAATTTTTCTTAAGAATATATTCGCCAGAATCGAGCCAAGGGGTGAACCCATAGCTACTCCGTGTAACTGTTACACATTAATGTAAATGTAAAGACCAGACGAGAATTAATCGAAAGCTAACGTATGCTTGCCAAATTGTGTTTTTGAAATTTTCAATGAGAATTTTCGCAACCCTGAGGAAAAAAATTTAATAAGAATATCAAAAATTTCGAAAAAGCAAAAATTCGTTTCGCGTGAGTCCACTCGAGTGTTAGAGATACATACCGCTTTTACATGCAAATAAATGAGGAACTAAAAGGTATAGGCATAGAAACCTTTAAAAGTTATCCGTTATACACCCGTTCATTAAATATGCTCCAAAAATTACTTTCATAAGAATTTGAGCACAGAGTCAAGTGTGGAGGATCCTGAGTGATAGGCATAGGTACCTAGCCATAGTGTTGTAGCCGAAGATGCCAGGCCTAAAAATGGTTATCTTACGCTGCTGCTAGTACTTGCAACTAGCCTATTGCTTGATGCGGCAAATTGGCGCTAACCATCTCGGCGAATGCTGGGCTTGGTGTTCACTCGAGTTGACTTCATACTCATCTAACAGTGTAATAAAACGAAACCCATAGTGCCGGAATTTTTGGTAGTCGTACTGTGCTACTTTGTTTGCGCTCACTCCTGATTCTTGCCGAGGCAGTATATTTTCAATGTTTTCCACACGCCTAATTTGTCGGGCATTTAAAATGTAGGCCACACAAATTTAATACAGTATGTTTACTCCTGTACTATGGAAATTGTGTTAATCAGTGGAGCAGATGGAGGCGGTAATTAACTAAAGCAACGGAAGGCAGTGCTGAAGTTCGCATTTCTGCTAAGAGCTTGTTCTTTGACTCCAACGAGTTGCCAGATAAACCACGCGGTTATAAAGGTGTGAATTATTAGCACGCAAACAGGTGTGAAAAACTACTTAATGTTAAGACGGTAAGCGGCAGGCAGACTTAACCCCAGTTAAGCTAAGTTTAAGCTTCCTTATCGGCTGGTAAATTTAAAACGCCTGTAGCACAAGATCCACGGGAACATTTGGGCTCATATTTGCATAGGCGATTGACAAAGCCAATAGATTGGGGGGAACCAGGTGAATGCTACCTTTTCCGGAAGAGAGATGGTATGATTCCCTGCACGCAGACGGAAGTCCTTTTACAGCAATCACGTCATAAGCTACCATCATGACGGGTCAATTTTTAGGCGGCATTCCAAGCAACACCTAGAGCAATTACATCGGAGGCTAAGGTTCATTTGGTTGGTGACTTTCGTTTTGATTTCACGTTCATGAAAAGATAACTTATATCAAAAATGCCCAAAGGGTCGGCAGAAGTTGCATGGAAACCCTCGCAGCGAAAGTCACTGACATGATTCGACGTGTGGCTGGGACTATTTCAGAACGAATGAAACGTAATTGTAAGCAAAGCAACCCCGATTATTCTCCCACGCACGACATGCGATCCAAAGGCCCACTGTGTAGAAGCCTAACGGGCAATCAACACAACCAAATTTTCAGTCAGCCAGTTCTGTGAAGCCGCACCCAAGCATCAAAGTTTTTTGCCTCGTCGCGTGGTTAAAAGTGGAACTATCTAAAGTAATAAGGCCTTCTTTATAACATCGCTGCTCTATTTTTACTGTACCTAATGTTCCATGATCTATAATAACTTGAAGACATTTACAGAACTCCACAGAGATATGGGCCCACTTCAGATTTTTCTTGTTTAAAAGGAAGACTAGGAAAACATACACAGTAATGTCAACTTTTCCCTTAATTCCGGCTAGAGATCTGTTATCGTTATCTATGTCAAAAAGCCTCTATGCTGAAGACTTTGCCTAGGGTAAGCAAAGTCCCAATACTCTTGCGTTGTTTTATTCAGTGCAAGAATAGCGAGAAAACCTGGCAACGGCCAGAATCGAATTCATTAGATCCCGGTTTTACACATTAAAAACAAAGGAGTCTTTAATGCCACCATCAGCATCACGTCCTTACTAGTCACACTCTTGAAATATAGGAAATTTTATTTGATAAAGTACTATGTAGTCGATATTGAGTTCATGTCCATCAGTTATTTCATTAAAAGCCATTAAAAGGAGCGTCTCTTCACGCGAAGTGCGCGTCCATACCGACGTATCAAAATCAGGGATATCGAAGGCTCGAGTGCACGTTTACCATGATAAAGTTGGTCGTGAGAGCTGCAAGTTGCATCTTTAGGGGGAGTCTACGAGGAAGGTTTCTAAATAGCTTTAACCTTATAATTACTCGAAAAATAGCATGCATACTATCTTTCCAGTACAGCGATTGCCATACTGTCCGCACGGCCAAAATACAAGCCTTTCACAGAAGATGCCTCACCGATATATTCGAATATCTGCATCACCTTCTCTTTCTACTTTAGTAGCCCTTCATTAAAAGGCTCCTTAAGATTAACCCGTCTGTCAACGTCAGTACATGAGAGCTTTTCAGTACTTGTGCAATTTGGGCGCAATCAGAACCGTTGACCCACCGCCGTCTTGAACTCGGAAGCCCAGACAAGACTAAACATCGATAACGCAGAGACAAGTGACAAACGTTTCTATTTTTAAGGCAAAGAAACGGGTAGGTTCCCTAGGACAGCATCTTCAGATTTTATAATGTCAGATAACAAGGAGATAGGATTGAGGAAGCCACGGGGCTGAGTAAAAGAGGACTGTGTGTCATTCACAGAGTAATATCACCATGGGTTTTAAGAACGCATATCACCACCGAAGATTGAGAAACAGCAGACCCGTCAGTAGGCAGAGAGCAGGGACAGCCAGAGTGTAGGCCAGGCTCGATCCCATTTCGGCCCAGGAACCGTGACCGCGCATGGTCCAAAGGCAAAACGACTGGGAAATAAGGAAGAGCAAGAATAGTGCGATTGCATTCCGATTTTGCAGCGGCTGATGCCCACTTTCGACGCTTTTGCGCTGCCAGGCCAGAAGCTTTACATGGGTCACAACCAGCAACAACATTGGTATAACCTAAAAAGCGAGGAATATCTCACAGATTTCATGCACGCTACCCTCTCCACACCATTTCGAAATTTTAATTGGAAATGTTAACTAATTCTCGTGGACTGATGTCGTGTGAGATTCTCTCCCTAGAAAGTAAATAAGAAGAGCAATATAAATTGTTTTTCGGGAAAATAAGTGAATTCGTTAGACTCGGTATATCTATAGGAGCTGTCAATTTTTTTTTTATTAGGAGATGAACTCTGAAGTATCAATTTCTTCAAGTTCTTCCACTCCTTTCTTTCTTATTTTTTTATTTTACTTATTTTTTTCTTTTAACTTCTTCTTCTTCTTATTCCGAATTTTCAAGCGTAAACTCAGTCAAGACTGCAACATGCATCAGTGCATGAAATAAATCCCAGTTTTGTGTCAGATAGACAATCCATGCTTAAAAAGGCGCGATAATGTATACACATTTTCGAGCATGCCATATGTCTTAGAACGATTTGCCACGTGTGTTCTGAAAATTAAGGATGTGATTCCAAAAAGGACTCTTTTAGAGTGCAGATGGTACAATCTCCCTTATTTATCGCCTGTAATTCAAGAAAAGCATTGGCCTCAGTGTGTTAACAATTAATACTCGCCAAGCTTTGTATCGACTAACGTATACTGGGCCTGCTAATGCTAAATAAGATTATAATGATCTACAAAATGCTATTCCTTAATCGATGATGAAAGGTACTGTCAAATTAGCCAAGCAGCTTACCCCTGACAGCACTGCTGTACTCGAAAGTTTTTGACTTTGGCCAATCTTCCTAAAACAAGAGACTTCATTCATTCACAACGTAGAAGTAGGGGTAAAATCCAGAGTCAGTAGTCGATTTTTAAAATTTTAATATGTAAAATTAATTTCCATCAATAGGTCCACATTATTGCTGTGCGACTTTCAGGATGTCATGATATGATAGCCGGACAGTCGTATGAGACCAATTCTGCCAACGTTCCATGCAGGGGGTGCACCTGGGATTTGAGCATGAACTAGCTTCTAGGGGCGCAGACCTGGGCAGCAACTGCCACACCTCCTTACCGCATCCACCATGCTGGGGCGAGCAGGTGAAGACCAGCAATCTCACCCTCGCTCAAGACTCTACTGCGGAGAGACTGAATGCATGGCAATTCTGATGCAGTGGACATACACCATTGATTCGCCGACAATAGGCATAAGGGATGACATTACAGGCAGGCATTAAATAGAAGCAAATTCAGTAAAAAATGAGTTTTGTTTACCTACCTTGCCATATCGGAGAATAAATCCAGACCGAATAAATATATTGAAAGAGCGAGGACCTGTACGAAGTGAGTTAAGGGTACTAGAACACAATACGGCTTGAATATGTGGCAAAAAGGATTAGTAAGAACGAACATGATGCGTTCTGAACGTAGCGCATCATTTGAACTTAGTAGAGCATATGCACAGCCATTCAGTACCAATTTCTTCTCATCCGGCCTGGTTTCCATCCGGGCAAGTGTTCCGTATTCAACAGCATGGTGAGTGATTTGCGTTGGATAACCGTCTCCGATAAACTCCACATCATTCACTACTTTAGTAGATAAAGCCTATATTTTGGCCGAACTTGAAGAACATTAAACTCAGAGGAGAGCGGTTTCGTTTCCGATAGGTACCGTGATTTGCCTATGTCCCATACGTTATAACAAGATAGGTTCTACTAAACAATGTTACAGACAATCTCAAATGTGTCCACTGAAATAAGCATCCACTGCTGCTTACGTGATTAGCATTAGACCGGATCCCAGCCACACAGACTAACAAAGATGCGAAATTGATGCACTCTGCGTGGTCCGCGACCACTTTAAAGTCTTTGGTAATGAGTTGAATTTGCAAAGTAAACAACCTAAATGAAGGCAATTCCTTGGGGTACTACATTAGTAATAAAATCAAACGGGGGTGCACAAAAATGGAAAAGAAAGTAAATAATGCTTATTTATGAAAATCGTAGCAAATTATAACTCGTTAAAAGGATACGAATTGAACGTTGGTTAATAGAGTCGTATACATTTTGTGGGCCAGATCCGAATACCCGACTTTCTACAACAGAATAAGTTTTGAGAATTTTCAAGTGGAATGCTAGGTAGTCTAACCTTCAAATATTTAATGCAACGGGGTAAACGGCATTCACGCCTAAAAGGCAAACTTATTACTGCTGGGATTTGAGGCTCCCGATTTAAGATGGCCCTGTGTCTCAATCTGTACCTTTAGAGAACGATACTAGTTGGATCTAAGGTATCAAACGGACTGGTGAGCGCCTGTGTACCCAGAGAAAGCACCAAAAAGCTTGGATAGCTCGCTCGGGTTGCAACGACTTCTCACAAGAAAATGGCTACCCAACCCAACACATTTTACAGAAGTTAAAAAACTAGGTAACCACAGCACTTGATGCATTTTCCACATAACACTAACGGCTTCCTAGATAAAAGCATAGTCAACATTAATTGTTTGTACGATTGGAACTTGCCATCATCTTGTTTGCTGAATAGTTTGTCCATAGGCAGTCTCTGCCGTTTGCTATCGATGCTTAAATGACAACGAAAAGAGGCCATAATGGCCGTCCCCGATATCTAGTCGTAAATTTCTGTTGAAATGTAAGGACTTATCCCTGATTCATGTGTGTTTCTTCGCCAATTAATCGACTTCCTTGTTACAACTGTCAGAAAATACTGCTCACTGCAGTAAATAAAATGCCCGAGGGGTATTTGCCGGCTTACTGGACATTCTATTTAATTGGCACAGTAAACTAATAAAGTTTGAAGTAAGGCACTCAATAAACATATGCCTTTGTCGCAAGGGATCACACAAATTGCGACAAAATTTTCGCAGCAAAAGAGGCCTGAGAAAGAAGATTTGATACAATTTAAGTTCACGAACACAAACGGCAAGTTTTCGAGAGAAAAATACGTTTCCTGCGACCCACAGTCCCATCGCCAGCAGGCCAAAGAGCTTAGTGAATCTAGGAGGGAAAAGATATGGAGGGTGTTAGAAAACTGGGCCCGTATGTACCACACGCGCTTTAATACACCGCTTATGTGTCCCTAGAAAATAAGAATAAAAAAATAAAAGTGGGGTTCAGCGCTAAGTCGGGACACTCACCGTCTACACAGACACTCATAAAAAACATGGACTGAACGTTTTTGACAGGTTTAGAAATGAACCCAAACATGTTCATCAGGCTCCAGTCAAATCCTGTAGAAAACAGGCTGGCCTTTGATAAAGCATCCTATCAGTCACCCAAGTAAATCAAAGGTGCTGTAGGCATATTTTCAGCGGTCGGACATTGCAATAAATATAAGTAGCATGCACGAACATAAATATTCTATGTTCATTCGATAGAAGATTGCAGGAAAGACTAGCTCATCACCAAGGATAACAGATTCATCCTCCTCACTGCGCTGGTGTTTTATTTTATACGAGCCTGTGGCCGCTTGCTATTCTCATCGGGCCAAAGTCCAGTGGTAGAACATGCATGAATCTGCCAATCGTCTTTATACATTTTCAGCATTTCGTACGCAGCTTCTCATCTCGTAAGAGCACTGGCAATGGGCATTGCCTAAAACCGGGAAAGCAAATTCGATCACGGAACTAAAGGCCCTTTTTCCAAGAGGCGGATTCAAGTAGCTCCTGTAAGGTTAAGTAACTTCGAGACCGGCAATCGGCTACAGACCCTTAAAGGATAAAGTAGGAGGACTGTGACGATGAACGATGTGCAGTTTTAATCCCCACGGCCGGCGCGGATGAGAATATGGAAAACCATGAGAGAAGAGAAAGAATACGGTTCTGGATGGGGCGACAACCGGGGTTGTAATGGATCTGGGCGATGACCTCCAAAGTCAGATATCAACCCCGACAGGTCAGCAATAATACGTGAAAACCGTCACTTTGAAAAATGCAGGATTAAATTTGAAGGATTTGCTCTTCAGCGAGACCCTTGATTTCTTCTATGCATTCTTCTGCATAGGAATTCAAACTCCTTCGAAATAATACGCGTAAGGTCTTATAGTTATTATCTTTACTTGGACTGTGATGAAATCGCGGCGATAGCATTAAGCCACGCGGTCTAATACTCGCTCATAAGATAAATACTACAGAGTTATTATGTACTTGGTTTTGTTCGACTCAAGTATTCATTAAACTTCACTTTCACGCACTTCAGCGCAAAGCAACGGACCTGTTCATATTACGCCAGGTCATACGTCTCCCAAACCATTTGAGGGAGCTTGAAATAAATTTTTGGGACGTCCACGTATCATAACTTGTGTCCACTTTGCATGCTCACATACGTCAAGTGTTGAGTTGCAGTATGCTAGGTTTGCAAGTGACGTTGTTGTCTATTTCCGCCTGCCAGTAGGAAACTATTTGCATTGCGAACAAGATGACAGTGAAGAAAATGGGAGCAAGTATAAAGCCCATCTGCAACCCACTTCTCACTGCAACTGCTTTGGAGACAACTCCACTTTTTGTTACTAGCCCGTCGGCTAGTTATCTTGGATTGTGTTTAAAAATGCTATATATCAACATGCCTTTCAAATGTCATAACGAGTAACCGTATCAAAGGCCTTATCAGATTAACGAAAAAGATGCAGATGCTGTTTCGTATTCCCTGACCCGAGACGGATTGCCTGTCGATGTTTCCCCGGTTTATTACCAATATATACTGCCTTCTTATAAGATTACCCCGTTAGATTAAATTCCAGGCATGTGCGGAGGATTCTGGAGTAGATTTACTCTACGATGCATAAGAAGGAAATATTTGTGTGATGAATAGTTTCCCCTACGGTCGCATCCGAATTAGTTTAAGTTGCCTGCAGGAGCTTTGCTTTTCCCTCCGAAGGACTTTTTATGCTGCATGAGGGTACTCTGTAGGAAGGGGGTACTAGGTGTGAGAACAGACACCCACACCCGCATGTGGCTTAGACCGCAGCTCAAAAAGGTTACCGGAATGTGGTCGCTGAGCGGAGCACAGCTTTTACGAAATCAAATGAGAACTGTGCCCGAGTTGTTACGGACTGAGCGTAGCAAGCACCAGGTTCAACGACCTCATGGTATAGGCTGTCACTCCTACACGGTGTTTTCCCACACTGACGATACCCTACATCTCAGCAAGTCACTACACTTCAGCCGTCACAATCGACGACGTTTACCACTGTCGTATGGCGTGCACCTAACAGCGGTGACTTTCGGGTGTATTAGCTTATACTGAGACTGACATGTACGGCACTCAACTCCCAACACCACCCTGTTTTGATGACCAAACAGAATCAAGATGACTGGCTTGTGGTGCAGGCGCATTCACTGACAAAGCTATCCAGTAAGTTTACGCGTGCCGCACACGAAATGGTTCCAGCTTCCTATGTGTTAAAACGTTTTGCTGGGAGCACTCTCCAAACTAAATATGATACTTCCAACTTATTGTTCCCACAGTGAAGGCTTTGTTTTACTTAATGCTTCACTGTGTGGTGTTTTCGTGCCTGATGTAGAATAATTAATCAACCAACAATGGAAAAATCATGTTTCGTTGCTATCCGACAGTCCAAGATAGCAATGGGCCCAGGTTTAATGCAAAACAGACGATCTTACATGCCTTCCCAAATAAAAACAAATATATCGGTAAACGTTGCCTCATACAAGAACAAACCTTCATATGGTAAGTTCTTCTATTTCCGCCTTTAAATGGCTTTTGGTTACGCCTAGAGGTAAAACTAATGAAGTTTGCGAAACTTACATAAGCACCTTATTCGGGGGTTTCTCTTGGTTCCGAAATTCTTCAATGAGGAGAATGCAGGATGCCAAAGACGAAGATACCACGCAGAGGTAAGCCTACAGAGAATAAGGAAAGATAACACAGATATGCCGAGACGTATGGCAACTCTATTTTGTCCAGGGTTTTACTGTTTTTAGCAATAAAACAGAAACTGCCACTGTGGGACTAAAGTGTTAATGTTTTCCTTAGTTATGCTGGCCATGGGAGAGAAAATTACCTTAAAACAAGTTCGAAAACACTTGGACAGAAAAACTTACAAGAGGCGAATAGTTTTTATGAAAATTGACCACTAAAATGTAGAGAATCGACCATTAATTGCTCTGTAATATTACGCGAAACAGGGAAGTGTAATGACAGTATAGAGATCGGGAGGACCAAGGATTTAGGGGAGCAAAAAATCAGCAATTAGATTGCCAAGCTCTAGATGATAAGGATAAGAGCTTTGGATAAAGTAGTGCAGCGCTGACGGCAGATATCTAGTTATGAAAGCCAACTCGCGCGATAAAAGTCAAGCAAGCAGTGCTTATTGGGTTTGGATATAAAAAAATCGACATACGCTTCTTACTTATGAGCATATTAACCCAGAGGCCAAGGAAGTTAGAAAAAAATAGACACGGGAATTTAGAAGGCGCCAATGATAGAAATGTATGGAGACTATACGAAGAAGAATACTTACAAGAAACGTACGATAAAGTTTTATCGAGACAACTTGTGCTGCCAAAGTAATTAAGACGGACAAGCCGAGTAAAGACTTCACATAGAACCCGGAAAGCTGCAAAAAAGAAAATTTGGAGATCAAACGTCAAATCCAAGTCTCCCAGGCATGAACAGAAATAGGAAAAAGGAGCCCACAGGTAACAGCTTGCTGGATATTTCTGTAAGATATCGAAGTAAAAGTAGACCAAAACAAAATTTAAAAACCTTGGCATGTTTCTTGTTATATTTACCATCGACAGGTGGCTTGATTCTGTTCTACATTAGACATCAAGTCAGACGTTAAAATACGGGAAATACGGATGAAAAGGTTACATTATACTTTTGTATAGCAACGCCTAAATAAGAGAGGCTGAAATACTGACTTTTGTGTCACGTAAGCCCAAATTTATTCATGAGCGCTAGAACAGTGGCCGGAAACCCTTCCATTCAAAAAGCCACCCGTGGTCAGAGTACTACTAAGCAGCGGGGGGTGAAGGGGTACTAGTTAGGGGTAGCACTACACAGATAGCATTTGGTCGCAAGATTTGTCTCGTACAGGTGGTGAATGCTCCTGTGGCCGCCTCTAACTGGTACCCAACTCTCACCTGTGGCTCCTCGGCCACACCCCGGGCAACCGTCACGACCGGCGGGCTAAACCAGGTGAGGGTCTCCGGTGTTGTGTGTGCCTCCACACCCGGTATGTCTGACTCCCGAACTTCCCACCTCCCCCCTCTCAAAAAGTCCTACGGTGGGGGCGACAGCAACCCCCTAGGCGGCCCAGACTAACTCGGGTCCTTCTCCCACTAAAAAAATCCGTGACCCATAGTGGAGTTCGGCAGCCGTCTGGGATGTCTGAGCAGCCCTATTTAGGGATAGCACTGCTTGCCTACTCGCGAAGGAAGGGGCTAAAAAATGTGCCCTAAAAAAATGCTGGGTCTCACGTCTTCTGCAGCCGGCCGCGGCTCGCAGATCGCAATTTACGCGGTCGTAAAACTCAAACAAACAACAATACCCCCGTCCCCATCCCCCTTGCCATACTCTCCAGGCTGCTCAGGTGAGTCCACTCACACTAGCAGCCTGGAATGTTCGTTCCCTTTTAGACAATCCTAGGAGCAACCGGCCGGAACGGAGGACGGCGCTAGTCGCTCGGGAACTGGCGCGCTACAAGGTGGACATTGCTGCTCTCAGCGAGACCCGATTCTCTGAGCAGGGTCAGCTGGAGGAGGTGGGGGCCGGCTACACTTTCTTCTGGAGCGGCCGGCCAAAGGCAGAGCGACGCGACGCTGGTGTTGCCTTTGCCATTCGTAACGACATCGTGGGACGTCTGCCCTGTCTGCCGCAGGGTATCAATGATCGCCTGATGAGCCTCCACCTGCCTCTTCGGGGAGACCAGTTCGCCACCATCATCAGCGCCTACGCTCCCCCAATGACGAGCTCTGATGCGGCGAAGGACAAATTCTACGAGGACCTGCACGCCTTGCTGGCGACTGTGCCGAAAGAGGACAAGTTAATTGTCCTTGGTGATTTCAATACCCGCGTCGGGACGGACCAGGCTGCCTGGCAGGGAGTGCTGGGTCCCCACGGTCTCGGTAGCTGTAACGATAACGGCCTCCTTCTTCTGCGCACGTGTGCGGAACACCGTCTCCTGCTGACCAACACCTTCTTCCGCCTTCCGACGCTGGAGAAGGCCACGTGGATGCACCCTCGGTCGCGGCGCTGGCATCTGCTGGACTATGTTCTCGTCCGGAGGCGAGATCGACAGGACGTGCTGGTAACCAAGGCGATCCGCGATGCCGATGGTTGGACAGATCACCGCCTCGTCATCTCCCAGATGAGGCTCCGACTGCAACCCCGACGAAGGCCCCAAGGTAAGAGGCCTCCATGTAAGTTAAATACTCTTTTTATTAAATTTGCCTGCTCACTGTTTTGATTTCAGCAACCAAATAACCGAGAAACTGGAGGACCTGCATGCTCCAGATGATAACGCTACCGTGGAGACACGATGGTGTCAACTGCGAAATGTCATCCAGTCCACCGCCCTCGATGTACTCGGACGCGCACACCGTCGACACCAGGACTGGTTTGACGACAATGACGCCGACATCAGCAACTTACTCGCGGAGAAGAATAGACTACACAAAGCCTACATGGACCTTCGGACTGACGCCACCAAAGCAGCCTTCTTCAAATGCAGGCGCCTTGTACAACAACGGCTGCGGGAGATGCAGGATGCCTGGATGATCCGAAAGGCTGAGGAAATCCAGGGGTATGCGGACCGCAATGAAATGAAAAACTTTTTCAAAGCCATCAAAGCCATCTACGGCCCGTGTATCAAGGGGTCCGCACCGCTGCACAGCTCTGACGGCACAACCCTGCCGACAGAGAAATCGCAAATTCTGAAGCGCTGGGCCGAGCACTTCAGAAATGTCCATAACTGTACATCAGCCATCTCCGATGCTGCCATTGACCGGCTCCCTCAAGTGGACACGAACAATGACCTGGATCTGCCGCCTTCCCTACCAGAAACCATCCGGGCCGTGCAGCAGATTTCCAGCGGTAAGCACCGGGATCTGACGCAATCCCACCGGAAGTCTACAAGCACGGTGGGCCCCGGCTGATGGCAGAACTCACAACACTCTTCCAGGAGATGTGGCACCAAGGACAAGTTCCTCAGGATTTCAAAGACGCGACCATCGTCCATCTCTACAAACGGAAGGGGAACCGGCAACTCTGTGATAATCACAGAGGTATCTCGTTGCTCAACATCGCCGGGAAGATCTTCGCCCGTATCCTTCTCAATCGTCTTAACGGTCACCTAGAGCAGGGCCTGCTCCCGGAAAGCCAATGTGGCTTCCGCCGACACCGCGGAACAACCGATATGATCTTTGCCGCCCGCCAGCTACAAGAGAAGTGTCAGGAGATGCGAACTCACCTATACACTACCTTCGTGGATCTAACGAAAGCCTTTGACACGGTGAATCGTGACGGACTGTGGAAAGTCATGCAGAAATTTGGCTGTCCTGAGCGGTTCACGCACATGGTGCGTCAGCTTCATGACGGGATGACGGCGCGCGTCACTGACAACGGGACGGTATCCGAAGCATTCGCAGTGACCAACGGAGTGAAGCAGGGCTGCGTACTGGCCCCCACCCTCTTCAGTCTCATGTTCTCGGCTATGCTGATGGACGCCTACCGTGATGAGCAGCCTGGTATCCGCATCGCCTACAGAACTGACGGGCACCTTCTCAACAGTCGGCGTATGCAGGCTCCAACGCGCGTGTCTACGACTACAGTCCATGACTTGCTCTTCGCGGACGACTGCGCCCTTAACACCGTGACGGAGGAGGACATGCAAAGGAGCATGGACCTCTTCGCCGAAGGCTGCGCCGATTTTGGATTAACAATCAGTACAGCCAAAACGGTTGTCATGCACCAGCCGCCACCCAGCGCGGAATACAATGCTCCTCGAATCAATGTCAACGGTGCTCAACTCAAAAACGTGGAAACCTTCGCTTATCTAGGAAGCACGATGTCGCGCAACACGAGAATCGATGACGAGGTTGCCCAACGGATCTCCAAAGCTAGTCAGGCTTTCGGCCGGCTGCAGTCCTCCGTGTGGAATCGCCACGGTATTCACCTGAACACCAAACTGAAGATGTACAAGGCCGTCGTCTTGTCGACACTCCTTTACGGAGCGGAAACCTGGACCGTCTACTCGAACCAAGCCAGGAAGCTGAATCACTTTCATCTCAGCTGCCTCCGCAGAATACTGAAGCTGAGATGGCAAGACAGGATCCCGGACACGGAAGTCCTGGAGCGGACCGGAATCCTCAGCATCCATGCCATGCTGAGGCAAGTGCAACTGCGATGGAGCGGCCACCTGGTAAGAATGGACGACGAGCGACTACCCAAACGACTTTTCTACGGTGATGTCGCTATTGGTTCTCGCAGGCAGGGAGGTCAAAAACGACGCTACAAGGACACTTTGAAGAAATCGCTAAAGCAACTGCAAATCAACTCTGCGACCTGGGAGGACCTCGCCCAGGATAGACCGGCATGGAGAAGATCAGTGAAGACTGGTTCAGCAATCTATGAGGCCAACCGGATCGCCGCCGCCAAGGCCAAAAGAGCGGCACGAAAGTCACCAGCGCCCCGGACCAACACCGCCAATGCCCAGGCCCTGCCAACGTGCCCGCGCTGTCAACGCATCTTCCGCGCGCGAATCGGCCTGGTTGGACATCTTCGGACGCAATGCACCAACAATCCGACAATTCCAATTTCTACGTCAAATTCTGCCAACCCTCCTTCTGACTCCCCACCCTCACTCCTGGCATCAATTCCATTACTCCCACCATCACAGAGACCACATTTATCTACTCATCGCCTGTTACCCCCACCACCGCCTTCACTACCACCACCACCACCACCATCAGCGATGGGGAATCTCTCCTAAGCTGTACTCAATGCGACCGCACATTCACCTCACGCATCGGCCTGGTCGGTCACTTGCGAATACATCGTACAGAGACTGGTGAGCCAGTGCCTGGAGCACCATCACACAGCAGAGATCGTCGCCTCCACTGCCCTCACTGTCCTCGCGCATTCACTCATCGCATGGGCCTATTCGGTCACATGCGCATCCATGACAGCGGAATTCACCACAATGCCGACAACACCGATACACCATGCACACCCTCCGCTCCTGCCATTCTTAGAGCCCCTGCCACCCCCACTACCATGAATGACATCCTCCCAGCCTCTACCGATTTCTCCTGCCCACACTGCGCCCGCAACTTCAACTCACGCATCGGCCTGGTCGGTCACCTGCGAATCCATCGCACGGAGGCTGGTGAACCAGTGCCTGGGGCTTCGACATACAGTCGTCGCGCCCGCCTTTACTGCCCTCACTGCTCCCGCACATTTACACACCGCATGGGCCTATTAGGACACATGCGCCTCCACGACAACCTCCGGTAAACCACCGTAGGCTAAGCTACATCAGCGCACACTACCTACACCAGTGCATCGACAACACTCTCACAATCACCATTTACCAGAGTATATCACGGTTTCCTAGAAACCGTGGCTGGGAAGTCTGCCAATCTGACGCTTCCACCAGACCACGCCGTCGGCTCAGTGTATGTGCTGTGTGTGTCGAGTGGCTGACCAGTGGACTGGGAGTCAGACGGCGATGGCTGCTCCATATCCCCTGAGTTTGTGAATCCTGGTGTGTGCGTTATGGGGGCCAGGTCGTGCTGTGGCGCGCGAAGATGGATACGCCGATCCATCAGCCAATGCGCCCACTCCCACATCAGGCAACTGACCGGCTCGGACAGTGGTCTGATTGTGGGGGTGGGGGAGAGAGTGAGGTCGAGAGCTCAGCGTATTTTCCTCACTATAAACAATCTGACGCGCTTGAAACTATCACGGTGCGCTAAAAGCCGTGGCTAGGAAGGTTGCCAACTGACGGGATAACTCGGACCGCGTGGTCAGCCCAATGTGTGTTTTGTGTGGAGTGGCTGACTTGCGGACTGAGGGTCAGGATGCAATGGCTCCTTCTTAATGTGGCCTTTATGGCACTCCCACTCCGTGGGATACGAGCCAGGTGTGGTGGCACGCCCAGGGGCGGCTTCGGCCGCGCCAGCCACCTGCGCCCTCTCCCATCTCCGGTCTTCTTGACTCTGTCTTGACACCGGACTCAGGTGGGGGAGGAGGAGAGAGTGCGGTAGCTGCAGCGCAAGCCTACTATCACTAAAAACTAATTCACGCGCAAGTCACCGTCCCTGCACCACCTGGTGTGGAGCATACGGTGGACCTCGTCGAAATCGACGGTCGAACTGCCACTAAGCAGCGGGTATTCCTTAAATCGAAATTTATTGTTTACACAACCACATTAATTGTTGCAGAAAAACAAATTAAAATTATCCTACTCTGCAGGAATGCAGTAAGGTTTTTACGCACTAATCATTTTCAGGCTAAACAACCTGAGTCATATTTATTTCGGTATTTCTTCGCACTTGAGATTTCCTTTTATGCACATGATGCGAAATGTAATTTTGTTTTTGAGAAATTACCCAGCGTATAATGTAAGCGCACGGTGTGCGCAAAACCGCATCTCCTTTTTAGGTATATGAACGAATTAGTAAACTTCTATAAAATCACACTGTTCCTTTTCAGGCTACAAAGTCAAAAAAATTTGAAAATGAAAGTTTTGGTTCAATATAAACAACTTCCTGGGATCAAGGTAAGAATAAACACCGCTTAACCAAAAGCCGCGACCCGTCGTGTATAAGTTGCCTTAGGACTATGTTTCATATTATTTAGTATGCTGCTCTAATTAGACAATTATTTTCATTGAAAAAAATATATTAAAACTGCTGTTGGTGCTTTGAGAGTTATCGCATCTACTGTTCTAGCAAAGCCTATCTGTTCTGTACGCGGCATTTCGTATACACACACCAAGGGCTTTCGGTCGCCGAACGAACATTAAATTTGGAAGTCAACCGTCGAATGTGGATGCACTGCACTAGAAAGTGCAGAAGAAATAACCAGTTCGGCCGGAATTTCGTCAATCCGAAGAGGCCAGCTTGTGGGTGAATTGGAAAGAAAGCTGTATTTGGTAATATGAAGGAACGCAAAGATAGAAGCTTGGATGAACGACTATAATTGTTAGTTCAAAGTTTAACCATACATAGAGGGCAGCAACACCAAACTATTCGGAGGACGTTTGAATCATTCCAGTGAGAAAAGTGGGTTACAAACGCAAGTCAGGAAAAAATGAATTGGGGCGAATTTTACTACGCAACGCTGAATCCAGAGTAATATTTTCGGTAAAGATGTTAGGGAAATAGAAATGCCCCACTCAATTAATAACTGTGCGTGATTCCAGGATGGCTAAATATTCCTGATACCAATCTGAACACTAACTCTAACACAAAAATAAACCGTAGACTTAATTCTAACTCAACAGTTAACACAAACCTAAAATTAAACCCGAAAATATCCCTGGCCCACGCCCTAACCTTAAACTTAACCCTAATTTCCATGGAATTTGGCGCAAAGCCACCTGCAATGCCGGCAGTTTCTGTTCTTATTTCCTGTTTAGGGGGGGGGGCATATAAGTAATCATCACCGAATTTTGCTATCCGGCTGTTTCCAGAGGCGGTTGGCTAAAATTAGAACGACGACAATTCAGGAAAAGAACCGAGAACTAACAAAGCGAATGGCAGTGTTTCAGCTGACAGTCCGCTTGGTGCGGTCAACTATTGCTATTTCAGATGTCAGTGCATAATATACCTCGCAACCGTCAGAATACGTACAGTGGGTGCGTGGTTTGTCAAAAAGCCGACCTCTCTGAAAAGACAAATGCTGCAATGTGCTGGGTATATAGGGGCGTTTGTTCTTACCATGAAAATGAAACTGAGAAATAGAATTGCAGATCGGAGGCAGGGTATTGCAGCAGCCGGAGCGCTCGTCATGGGTTTTGCGTTCACAAGGAAACTTTTAAAAGTATTTCGCAAACAGTTTGCTGCGCCATCAAGGAACGTGTGTGCCAAAAGACAGAGAAGCGTCACAAGCGTCAATTCCCTTGGAGACGCCGAACCAGTTGATGCTAGGGATGGAAAAAATGATTCGATATAGAGGCAGCCAAAATAAATCACAGAGAATAAATGACATACGTATCAGCGGAAGTCATCTGCATGTAAGAACCTAAAGTTCCTCGAGTCAGGGGAGGAAGTGCATCCTCCGCGTACAAAGTGTCGATGGTTCGACCGTCGAAGGGTGCAAGGGTCTGCCACTTTCTAGCGACATGCGAACAGCAATGACCTGCGCGTAAATTACTTTGCAGGTAAGCAGACTCGCGTTGCATTTACCTCATCACTATTCCTAAAACCACCGTATTCCGATAGCAAAACAAAGACAGCTTGAGGCGGCGTGCGCGCAATGTTTGACTGTCAGCCAGGCATGGCCCATACGAACTGGTCCCTAACGCCAAATGCACCAAGATTCATTCAGACTGCTCTTTGTTTCAAAGCAGGATCAAGAGCTCAAACCAGGTAGTCACCTTCGAAGTCACAACACATGTAGTGAAATATGGAGGAAATGGGCTGAATTAGCATGGGAAAGGTAACCTTAGTATCAATCTCCCTCTCGCTCTCTATCGCTCTCACTCTTCCCTCCCACACACACCAATGGCATTTTTATTCTTCTGAAAGAACCGAGCTGAGGGTGAACGCAGTGGCTGACGCGGCAAAGCGTGCAGACTACTAAAAAATCTAAGATATTGGATGGTTCTGTAGAAATTATCAAATAATTTACGCGGAAATGTGAGCTGAATTCGCAAATGCAAACTCTGAAGAAGAAATTGGAGACAAGCTGGATCAAGCATTACTTGTTATTTATTTCGAAAATAGACAAAAGCACTTTTTTGTGAGAGATCGACCTCTTGCACTACTTTTAGAGATAAACCGGACGCCTGTAAAGACGCCGGACCGCATATTATGTTGGAAGTAAGTTTTTAGCTTGTATTAAGATCGCAGTTTACTACGGTTGCTGATTTTAACATTATGCCGCCATTCCAAAGACGTTTATAGGTCGATCGCTCTCAAATACTTGCAAAACGCTCAGGAATATAGCCAAAAACCATGCCCTTTAGAATTTAATTAGGGGAAATAGAATACTCTTTGAAAGTCAAAAATACTTGTACATTTTCAAAATTTTACAACAATACCTCAGCAAATAAACTAGTTGAGCGGAATATTTGAGGCACTATCGATGAGTCGGCTAAATTCGGTGGCCAAACTTAGGATACGAAAGTCACGATCGATATCTCTGAAGGAGTATACGAGAAATAAAACGTAGGGTAGTGGTTGCGGACAGCGAGACCTTGGGAAAAGTCCACGGGATATTTACGTCAGGATCCAATAAAAAGGCGGTGGAGAGACAAACGAGATGGACTAATTGGCCATCGCAATACGCATCGGGTGGACATGGCGATTGATATCACTGACATCGTGGTGACAAGCCTGCAGAAACTCGCAAGTGCCTGGTGCAAGTTCTGCGGATGAATTCGGTGGCGTCTCAATATAAACTACGGCAACTTTCAGGTTAAGGCAAGGGCCTCAAATAATTTCTGAGAAACAAAACGCTTGCATATTAACAAAAACAATGCCAGTATAATCGATGAAGGCACTATTATTCGGCGGGGAGATAAAATAAAGATAATAGCGCGAAAGAAAAATTCTAATTTAAAAATACTGATATAGAAATACATTTTTTATTTTATAAAGGTAAAAAAGAACTAAAAATGTCACCAACCCGTTCGGCTTTATTTAAGGAAATGGGTGTACTGAAGCGCAGTATCCAACCTGAAACTGAGGGCTTCAAGAGTTACCATTAGCTGCCACTCTGTGGAAGCAATTTCGCCACCGCCGGCAGTCCCTATGTCTCTCCACACTTAGACACCGACCTGAAGAGCTAATTATTCGATAAACTTGTCATGAATTTGCAAAACACCTCGATGATTGCTCGTTCAACATTGCCTCGATTTAATCACCAAATAAGAGCTCAACAGCACGGGCGGAAGAAGGAAAGCCTTGAATGCAAAGGCGACTTGCGATTTATAATGGAGAGCGATGCAAGATATAATCCAGTCCAGCGCCATGGAAGCCCCGATCGCGTAAGCCAGCAGCCACAGGACTGGTTTGAGGGCACTGATGAAAAAATTGCGGTGGGCGGTTCGACAGACAGGCTACACACAACCTACACAGTCAACAAGGCCACATGCTTTCGGTGCCGATGCCTAGTTTAGCGGATACTGAGGGAGATGCAGAATTCTTGGATAGTTCTATGAGCTGAAGAGCTGGCCGCAGTGAATAGACTAACGTCATCGAATCTACAAAAGCTGCTGGCGGCCCACTAGTCACCTGAACTGCGCTACTGCGCAGACAGAATAAAAGAATCCTAGTGCAGAGACTTTACAGATCCTAGAGGGTTGGGCCGTATTCCTCAAAGGATTTCCCGACCACCGAACTTCTGAACGACGACCTCGATTGTCTGCCTTCCTCTCAAAAGAAAGAACGCTATCCAATAACTCTTCAACAAGAAAGCATCGAACGCTAACGAAATCCAAATCGAGATTTTAAAGTGCGCAAGGTTGAAATCCAGATCATCTGTAGAAATGAGAGAAAACTGCCCAAAATTCCAAGCATGGGAGAATGCAGGTCTTTACGACCAGCGTTCCTGATAAGCAGAGACGATCGTGAAAACAGAAACTTTGTTAACCTGAAGCTTCGTATTGATACTCAAAATCTTCATTATGAACAGTTGTAAGTACAGATGCTGGATGCAGAAGGGATGCAGTATTCATAGGAAACTGGTTTTAATACCTGCGCATTCCTACCAGAACTCGCAGTTCCCGCATTTACTACCGGTGGTCATAGTTGGTGGGATGATTATATGATTGTCCGCATCCGACCAGGCGATAGCAAGAAACGCGAACTCTGATCGAAAACGACGCTGCGGAGCCACAGTGGCATTAACTACGGTATTTTACGCGCTCCAACACCATGAACGTCCTCGGTGGCGCAATATTCGGATTAGTTCGACAATAAACGAGAAGTCCGCATTCTGTCCTCCGATAAAAATAGCCTACATTAAGTCTACATCAACCGACTAACCGAGGAAGCATTACAGCCTTCATCAGATGTTCCCGATTGGTGCAACGACAACTGCAGGAACTTCTAAGTCCGCGGCTGAACGGAACGACTTAATAACGACAAGGTTATGCGAACCACCACAATATGAAACAAAATTATGTGTAAAGCAAGGCGATCTAAGAAGCACATGCCAAATCAACATTTCATTTGATGTCGCAATTTCTGAAGTGCCGCCAGAGCATTTCCGAAGCGGTCTAAATTACCCACCAACATCAACAAGCGAAGCCCAACAGCAACCACCATCGCCTTCCTTGGCTGCAAGATATAATGACGGCCGTATGCGAGATTTCTAACGACAAGGCACCGGCATGCAATGAAAGTCCGTTCGAACTATAAAAGAACGACACCCGCTTCCTTCCCCCCTACATTGCTGTTTCAGGAGATGTAGGTGCAAGGACAAAGCCATCAAGAGTTCAAAGACTCGAAAATCGTCTAAGCGATAACCCTTTTATCAACACAGAGGTATCCTTCTCCTTAAAATTCACCGAAAATTTTCGCCCGCATCCTTCTCAACCATCTAAATACAAAGCTGGGGGAGGACACCTACATGAGAGACAATGCGGATATCAACAACGCCGCAGAAACAACAACCTCCTATTCATTGTTCGCAGGTAAAGAATCGCCGTAAACCTCTACACTATCTTCGTAGGCCTGTCAAAGACCTCGAAAATGTGAATGGCGATGGCTTCTGGTGATTCATGTAGAAATTAGAATGTCCTGTTAGATTCATACTGACGGTACGCTACCTTCAAGACGGTACAATGGTGCACGTCACGGACAACGGAGCTGTCTGCGAACTGTTCGCAATGACCAATAGGGTGAGGTAGGGCACTGTACTCGCTTTCACCCTCTTACGTCTTATGGCCCAACGTGAAGAGCGCGCAGGCATCAAACTCGTTTACAGGATGGGCGGCCGGGAACCTCCATGACCATGGCTTACGACCTATTTTTATTGATAGACTGCGCACTAAACACTGCGATCGAAAAGAATATGTAACAGAAAATGAACCACTTCGCCTCTGGTTGCACAAACTTCGGGCTGACCATCTATACGAATAAAACGGTGGTCATGCAGCAGTGTCAACATCACGAAACCTAAAACAGCGGACAAATCTGTTTGTCTAGGCAGTAAACTCTCGTGGAACACCAAAATCAACAGACTTTTATGGTTTTGTTAGCGATTGCAGAGTATTGTACCTCTCCACGCGATACGATTCGCGGCAGCAAACCAGGACAGCTCAATCTATTCTTTTTTCTAGCGACAGATGCCGAATACCGAAGTTTAAAGCACTGAACCGTGTCGACAAAATCCTTGAATTTACTTCCTCTTCGACGCCTCCAGGCGAGCAACGGCACAGGATCGAGAGCAATAGAATTAAGTTCGTGAAGCGGGCGACGGGGAACGTGACCAAAGCACCTCAGTCATTTTTCTTTGATGGCCTGACATAGCCCAGCGATATTATCGCAGCGAGTGCGGACTGCCCCGTTTGAGACTTACTCGGCATACTTCACTCGAAGAATGGTCCTCATGCAACGAGGTTCAAATACCTTAAGTCTTCCTCATCTTCCACGCACAAAGTCCAGCATTCACAACTGTAGAAGAGGAGCAAACGGATAGATGCACGGTACAAGCGGATTTACATGACGAATCCATAGGCACTTTCTAAGGATCGAGAAAACCCTGCGAGTAGCCTCGATTCGAGCGACAATGTCGAGCTTACTCTGTTCATTGGGCAGTATCCTCACCTGAGATATTAGAAACTGTCTACTTCTTCAAGTTGACAGCCATTAATCCCGAGGGGTGCTTTCTCCTGGTCATGGATGAAGTTCGAAAACAATTTGGTCTAACCTGTGTTTACGGATAAGCTGACCGATGTGGCGACCTCATTCACCCACGACACCACAGACTGCAGATCCCCAAATCTTGATGCCAGCAAGGCGATATCGTCAGCGTAGTCAAGGTCAGTCAGGTGGCGTCCAGATGTAAATTCAGCACGGTCAGAACCGTGTAGGGCCATCCCGAGAATCCAGTCAATGGCTTAGTTGGACGAAACGGGCGACAGGATGCAACATTTTCGAACACGAAAGCGGATATCACAGGGTTTGGAGAGATTGTTATGTACAAGGACTCGAGCGGTAGTGGAGCGATAGTAGGCCTTGATCCTTGCAATTATTTTGGTCGGCACACCATCCAGTTTCCTTATTCGTCCTAGGGACTCATGCTGGACAGCATCCAACGCATCGGTGGAGTCAGTAACGCAGACGGCTACCACCTACTGCTTTGCATGGCGGAATTCCAGTATGCGCCTCAGCGTGAATTTCTGATCCACGCCCAGCTTGGAATCTGGCTTGGTTGGGCCTCGTCCTAGAGTCACGTACAGACTGAAACCATCTGAGAAAGACAACAGTGAAGACCTTCGCAGCAACTTCGATTAGCTTATGCTACGGTAGTTCTCATACCTTGTCTTATCCCCTTTCTTGAATACGATCACAAGAATGCCCAAACTCCAGTCTTTGGGAGCTGTTTCGTCTCTCCGCACCTGCTCAATCACTTCATGCATCCAGGGCGCAAAAGTTCCGATACAAGCCTCATATATTTTTGCTGGAATACCGTCCTTGCCGGGTGCCTTTTCGTTGTGCAGCCTCTGTATTGCATCGGTAACTTCTCCCTCGGAAGGAGGGTCGCACGAAACTGCGTAGGCTGGAGAAGGACGAAACTCAGATGCAGAGGGGAGTGAGGGTGTAATTAGTTGCTTATCACAGTTCAAGAGGTGCTCGAAGTGCTGACGCCAGCGATCGACCTCGGCCGAGTTGTCAACAATAAAATTACCATTCACCTCGTAAACAGTCACTGAGTGTCGATGGTTTACCACTAACCTGCCGGATAATTCGGTAGTCTGCGAGTGACCCCAACGTTTGAGGTTTGCTTCATGAAATTCGATATTTCAGACAAATATTTTTGTCGGTCATACCTCACTGACTTTGCTTTCATGTTCCGAAGTTGGTGGAAGGAAGCATCACTACGAGGTATGGCTCGAGCCGTCTGGGTAGATAACTGCAGGGTTCGTCCACTGATCCAGTCACTGCGGAGCCGCTGGATGAATCCGAGAATTTTGTTAGCTGTTCCATAGACGGATGTCTTCAGTGATGACCAGTGGTGACTGCCTTCTGTCTGCTCAGGTCGAAAAACGGGAACGGATTTCTGTGTTCAAGGCCTTGGCAACGCTGGTTGCAATATTTTTGCGATATCAAGGCATCTCGCACGTGGAATTTTGGATGCAGATGAAGGGTGAAATTTCGGGCGTGTGAACAAGAACATGGTCAGACGTTATCAGTTTCGGCACCACGCATCAATCTGTTATCTCGAACCCAGCTGCGGAACCTTCAACCGTGCCGAGCACGCATTTGAATGCCTATCGTTTTAAATAGTGAAATAACATCTGTGCTACAAAAAGATGTAAAAGAAGCTGAATAGTGAATCAGGATTAGTTGGATAAAGAGAAAACTATAGGAAGTTCAGGTAAGAGATTGTGCTTACCTCTTAGACATTCAACTAGCAATACCAAAATGAGGACGTATTTTGCACAGCAACGGTGGAGTACATCAGACAACGGCTCGCTCAATAGGGCAGCAGAAATGAGATTCAAGGATATCAATGTAATTAGCGAGAGCCAAAGTGGGCTGAAACGAGCAATCACAAAGCTTGTTAATTAGAGTACTAAATGATAAAGTTTTGCAGACGGAAGATAACTTGTATGCAAAGCAGTGGACGAACCATAGCTTCAAAGAACCAATTTTGGGTATTTTTATGAGATATTCCGCTCATAGTCAGTTTAAACGGGTGCCTTAAACGAACAGTTCGCTAGTTCGTAGAAAACGTTCCAGGTTTCGTAGTGGATTTCTGATGAATATTTTACGCAGTGCACAACTTGTGTTGTCATAAGTATAGAAGAAACACATGAAAGTGTTTAAAAACTCATGAATATTAACTGTCATACCTAAATGTCCACCAAGTTAACCATCGAAAGGAGTTCAGTCGACTGATCAAACGACCCTCCATCCGCCGTTGCTCATGAATCTTGGAAAAATAGAATTTAGATTACACCATTTAAACAGCGTCTTACAAGTTGCTCTGTTTCATGCAAGCGAGGTTGCATCATCAACGGTTCTTCACGTTCCGTTGTCAGGAAGGGAAAGAAGGAAGTTGATTTAATTCGCTCAATGGTTGCCTGGAGGATAAGAGAGGAGGTATATAACCGCGTACCTGGAGAAGGCTCTGCAAATGTTTGTTATTAGAAAGCAGCAACTGGAGTTTTCGGGCAGGGCTAACGTCCAATAACTCAACAGGCAGGCTACCCTAGAAAGGCATTTTAATTGATTTTGAAAAAACGGCCTACCATGGAATTGGATGGAATCTTGATGCCCAAGATGCTAGCGATTAGAGGACAGATATCAACTTGGTTCAGAAGTATTTGATACCCGGATTTAGAGTCCAGCCTCCGCGTTATTGGAAGAGATTGTTCTCGAACGATTCCACTACCCCACATGAAAATTGGCACATAGATCTCGTTTACACTATCACCGCCATGTCCACCTGAAAGGAGACATGTGTAAACTTCAGCAAACCTTACGTTATTGCATGTCAGTAGACAGTTTCGAAAGGTTATAAAAACAATGCAAATTGTCGACAAGAGTCCTACTAATGCGAAGCCAATTTTCAAGTTTCGTTTTCCATCTAATATGATCGTTAGGCAAAAATGTGGCAAAACATTAAGTCCACCTTCTAGAAAAGCACTCAAACTGCAGGGTAAATCGAGGATACAACGACTCTGCTGTTTACAGTTAGACGATTCAAGGTAAGTTCAGATTTTATAAAAAGCATTCTAGAAAAGTGGCATGATATCATCCTCCGCATTAGTAAGGCCGGTAAAATTCACGACACATTATACATACTTTAATAAAATGATACTGCATATTCACATGAGTGCGGAAATTTCAAAGCTCAGGTAAGAAAAAAGTGGTATAAGTGTATAAACTTTATTACAATTTGCGGGAAACACATTCGTTGAGACATCGGAGGTAGTTTAGTTTGGTAAATAGTTCCCCTAGTGAGCCAAATCCAATGTCAGAAGAAAACTATTAGGACTATTCTAAACATCATGGCTACGCCGCATGTCCCAACTTGCTGGCAGATAAACTAATACCCAAGTATCCGCGATACAACTGGTTGCATTCACATATTATGTACAGAAGACTCGGGTAAAAAAGACGCAAAAGTCGAGTCTGCGAACACGTGTTTCGCATAACTCATCATCGGACCGGCACAATTACATGGATAAGGAAAACATGAAGAATTGACGGGGTTTATAAGTTTCCTATGGCAAATAATTATCGTTCCTACACCGGCCACACGGCGAGGTCGGTGGGTTGAGGTTACTGGGACTGGAGGAAGGGGTAAGTAGGGTAGAATGTGGGCAATGTTCGGTGATAGAGTGCAGGGAATGAATATTACTGTCCAGTACGCGGGGTGAACGACCGTCATCAGGATACGGGGAGCGGGTGGACACGACCTGAAGTGGTTTTCGGATAACCGTAGGGTTGTAGCGGGGAACGCGTCGTTTTACTAGTTTGCTTGCTGCATCCCCTAGGAAGGGCAGTCTTATGAATAGGTCCTTCTTTTTGTAGTTAAGGTGTAGTTGCGGTGCACTCCCTAATATTTTGGAGAAGGAATTTTTCTGGGTACCCATTTCCACGAAGTGTGTCCTACAGCTGCTGGAGCTCTGTTTTAACCGTTTCAGGGGAGCAGATGCCTACCACGTTAACTACAGAAAAGAAAGGCGGGTTCATAAGACTGCCCTTCCTAGGGAACTAGTAAGACAACGTCTGAAGAGAGCCATTACGAGCGCGTTCCCCGCGGCAAACCATGTATCCTTTACGAACTCTCCCCCTCTTACGTGAGGGAGGAAAATACCGAATCCCGTCGAAGGCCACCTCAATGTGCATTTACTCATTCACTCGCTCCTGTGGAACAAGATACATTGGCCGTACAACGAGGCGCCTGGAAAAGAGGGTATGAGAGCACATACCTGGCTGGTTAGGTAAAGGTGAACATAGATCAATCTCGAGTTCTATTCTCGCTCATATAGTTGATACTAACAACAGCGTTGATCCCAAAGAAACCTTTCAGGTTGTCTACCAGACACCAACCAACTTCTCTAAAGGCCTACGCAAACAGGTGATAGCAATAACCGAGGCCGTGGCTATACGGCTACCAAACCTAACCCTGTGCTGGCAGAAGACGCTCGTACAGGCGCTGTCTCTTCCATGGCCGACAACCACTTTAGGTGGTGTCCATACGCTGTCCCTGCCCCCTGAGGGTAATCATTTACCCCGCTAACTGGACAGTGATATTCATTCCCTACACTCTACCCCCGAACATTACTCACATCGTACCCTACCTACCCCTTTCCCCAGTCCCAGTGACCTCAAACCGCCGACCTCGCCATGCAGCCGACGTAGAAACAACGATCAGTAACCCTGTCATTTCTTCATGTTTCCATTATCAATCGAATTGTACCAGCTCAAGGATGAGTTACCGACAAGACATGTTGAACGCCTTTACTTTTTAATAATTTTGCTCTCGAGTTTGGCGGTAAACGAAAAACACAACCCTTTTGGAGACCTAAAAGTACCTTCGTGCTGGCGTGAGTTAACGACCATTCGAAATGTTCCGAAACCTGATGTTTTCAAAAAGCATTTTGAAAGGTTGCTTTTCAGGAGAACATTAGAGTAGATTGAAGATGACAACACATGCAGTATTGAATGAAGAAATGTAAATTGCGATCTCTTATTCAATTGCGGACGTTTATTAGTTTATGCTAAACCGACGGTTCAATAATTTGATAGCTTACATTCACCATTTGGGAGATGGAAATATGTATCGCAGCATCTTAAGTTTTTAGGGAGGCCCTAGGCGCTACGAACCCCTCGCAGAACTTAAACATAATGAATTAGTGAAAAAGGTTTAGACAAAATCGGCTCTTCAGAAGTTTTTTGTCCTGACGAATTCGAAAGAGGGATGCCATAAATTTAAATGTTAGGTAAAGTTAAGCCCTTAGGAGAGCGGTTACTCCCCTGGGTTATTAATGAGGTTTTTTGACCAGAGGGTGAAGAGCATTGGATTGCTCAGGCAGAACGACCCGGTAATTTGTATGGATTCCACGATGGCCGGTATAGCCGGTCACATATGTTTTTACGAGATGTCATCGGAAGTTTCAGTAGGTGCGGGCTCCAAACATATACCAAGTGAAAGATATCGCCATAGTGATCAAAAATAAGCTGATTTAAACAATCTAGTAAAATACTGAGTATAAGGCACACGGTACCGAAATTCACCAATCTGACCTGATTCTGAGACAGAGTATAGATGGCTTTGATTTTCTTTGGGGCTCCGGTATAGGGCTATTTCATGTCTTCGGGGTCCAGGTTTGAACTATGACTAATTGATAATGATAAATAGGACTAAATTGCCAGTTCAGTTTGTCTACGTTCTGTCGCAACTCTTTTGCCAGTACTTAGTTTATAAAGTCGCAGTTACCAGAGCCACTTAGTAAGCGGAGTAGAAAAGAATATGAAAACTACTCGCAAACCAACCATAGTATTTGATTGGAAATGGTATGTGAACCTGTATTATGGTAGATGACCTGAATCAATGTCAAAAACCTGGAAATAGACGCGAAAAAAAGTCAGTTACAGAAAGCTTACTCAACAAACACTGCGGCGCGGTAAGAAGAAAACTGAGGTATAGCCTGCCTGTACAGTCTAAATGCTACTAACGCCGACGGAAAATGAAGAAATACAGACTTATCTTTCGTACCTGCACGTCATAAGAGGCTTAAGTCGTGATAAAAATGTGCCATTACGCATACTAACCAGATGGTACAACGCCATGGTCTGACGTAATAATAAATGTCGTTTTATTCATTAATTCCTTCGATAGTTTTTGTCGGAAGAAGTCGAAGACGGCATGAGCAAAGTTGTCTGCCTGAATTACAGCTTTCAAGTAATCTGGTGACGATGATCCTCCTATGTGGCCGGCAATATCAGTGGAAGCAAAGTTGAAAAAGACAATCTTCCCACGAGTTGATTCATTGGTGTAATTTTTCTGCGACCTTAATTCTTTCAGAATGCTGTCAGCAGAACTCTGTATTAAAAACGAAACAGAAGGAATGAGAGAAAACCGCAATACGCATCTCAAGAATGCGAATTTACTGGTACAAAGATCAGAAACATCCATCACACGGACCGCGTTATTACCGCATGGTAAACGCATCAAACGTAAACAGTTTCAATCTCGATTGTCTTAAATCAACACTTGGACCCCAGATAACATCTTACACATTAGGATACAGTTTGCGATGACTAAAAAATTCGGTAAAAGTAAGTTAAGAAAAAAATCATTGTTACGAATGTTAATCGGAGTAAATGCTGAGTGAATAAGTAGCATATGTAAAATCAAGGGAGACTGGAATAACAATTTTATATTTATTAGACAGTCAGGCCGAGAAAACTGGAGGTTTGAGTCCGACCTACTTCAGTGTTGATGAAAACAAAAACGACATTCTCTAGGCAATCCGAATATGCAGACGAATGTTACTCGCATGTGGCTTTCAGTTCTGACTAATCGTACTGAAACGATTATTTATACCCTAAGCTAGTAAAAATCGATACTAGTAGTTGAGTGCCTGTCAAGTTTTTCATTTTGTGCTTTGCCGTAACATCAAACCGTCCAGCATTGGACACAGTACTGACAGGCAGGACAAATGTCAAGGGAATTACGAGTTGCACTCACTTTTAGGACCTAATTGCAGGGACCACAGGTATTCAGTTTTCTCCTGGATTCCAAAGCCATACGCTTTCCGAACAGTGGCAAGGTCGTTAGTTAAAAACTACCAACTAGAAGTATAAATAGCTAGCATGGCTGCTTTTTTTTCGAATTTTTCGATTGCTAGCCAACCACACCCAAAATCTAGGTTTAGCAGACTTGTTATCTGAACCTCGGCTAACCACTTCAAACAGGCCAATCTTTGCCGGTCTTATAATCTGATTTTAAAACTAGATAAAAATATGAACTGCACGGGGTCCGCCAAATACGCAAGTAAAACAACAACAGCGATCATGAGCGCTTTCCCCGCAGCAAATCTACACGCATACTTCACAAACTCTCTCCTTCTAGGTTTGGGGGGTAGGGACCGACTCCCGTTAAAGGCCATATTGATGTGCGTCTACTCTTTCACTTGCTCCTCTGGAGTGTTATGTATTGGCCGGACAAGACGCCTGTAAAAAGACGGTACATGAACACATACTTGCCTGTCTAGGTAGAGGTGAAACCAGACCGAGTTCAAGTTCTACTCTCACACATCTAGTTGATACCACTCACCAAGTCGATCCTAACTTTCAGATTTACTACCGGCTACCAACCCAGTACCCTAAGGGCCTACGCCAACGGCTGCCAGCAACAGCCAAGGCAATGACTATACGGCTAGCGAATCCACTGCTGTACTGTCAGAAGACGATATTACAGGCGCTATCTTTCCTGGCCGACGCCGACCTCCGGCGGTGATCTCACATTGCACCAACCCCTGATGACCTTTGTTCACTGCGGATACTTGGCGGTGATTTTCACTCCCCGTACTCGACCTACGAGTATCACTCCCAGCCCAACCTTATTCCCCCTTTCCAATCCCAATTACCTTCACATGAGCACATCGCCAGGCGGGCGGCGTGAGAACGATGCCTATTAATCATTAAACATTTATAAAGCCTGTCCACTGTCATATTTTCATTTTCTATGCAAGTCTATAGGCTCAATGATGGATTACTGAAAACGCATGTTTGCCGAATTGACTTTTAAATTAAAACAAAATAATTTTAAAACCTTGTCTCCTGAGACATGAATATTCGGTATATACAGGTCACTTACCTTCTATAATACGCAAGCACAAAACGTAATCCGATTTATGACATTGCAAACTCTGTGATGTGTAGCGATTTCTCGACACTTCCCAGCCAGTCTTGGCTTCTGCACTTGGCGATGTCCGACGCAGAAGACGCCCAGGGTCCTAGCGGACGGCAAGCGTTAAACTTTTAACTAGTTAACTCGGTGACCTACTTCCACCAAGTAAAGGGGTCGGGGCTAATAGTGGTTTCCGTTGCCTAAATTATTCTTCATGCATGCTCAGCTGAAAAAACTGCAACTGCGATGGAGCGGCCACCTTGTGAGAATGGACGAACGACTACCTAAACGACTCTTCTATGGAGATGTCACCATGGGTTCTCGTCGACAAGGGGGGTCAAGTACGACGGTACAAGGACACTCTGAAGACTTCCCTGACGCAACTGCAGATCACCTCGGCGACCTGGGAGGACCTCGCCAGAAATCGACCTGCTTGGAGAAGGACAGTGAAGGCAGGGGCAGCAATCTACGAAGCCAACATGATCGCCGTCGCCAATACCAAAAGAGCGGCACGAAAGTCACCGGCGCCCCGGACCAACACCGCCAATGCTTAGGCCCTTTAAACATGCCCACGCTGTCAACGCACTTTCCGTGCGCGAATCGGCCTGGTCGGACATCTTCAGACGCAATGCACAAACAATTCCAACTTCTACGTCCAATTCTGCCAGCACTCCTTCGGACTAAATCCCTCCCTCGCCCCTGGCATCAGTTCCATTACTCCCACCATCATAGAGACCACATTCCAATGCTCCTCATTTATTACCCCCACCACCACCACGAGCAGCGATAGGGGCTCCCTCCAAAACGGTCCTCATTGCGACCGCACATTCACCTCACGCATAGACCTGATCGGTCACTTGCGAATCCATCGTACAGAGACTAGTGAACCAGTGCCTGAAGCACAAACACACAGCAGAGATTGCCGTCTCCACTGCCCTCATGCATTCACTCATCGCATGGGCCTATTCGGTCACATGCGCATTCATGACAACCTGCGGTAAACCACCGGAGGCTAAGCCACATCAGCGCACACTACTTACACCAATACATAGACAACTCCCTCACCATCATCATCACGTACCTGAAAATATCCCGGTTTCCTATAAATCGTGGCTTGGAAGGCTGCCAATCTGACGCTTACAACAGACCACGTCGTCGGCCAAGCGCATGTCCTGTGTGTGTCGAGTGGCTAACAAGTGGACTGGGAGTCAGACGGCGATGGTTCCTCCATATCCCCTGCTTTAGTGAATCCTGGTGTGTGCGTTATGGGGGCCGGGTCATACTGTGGCGCGCGAAGACGGGTACGCCGACCCGTCAGCCAATGCACCCACTCCCACATCAGACAACTGACCGGTTCGGATGGTGGTCTGATTGTGGGGGTGGGGGGGAGGGGAGAATGAAGTCGACAGCTCAGTACATTTTTCTCACTATAAACAATCTGATGCGCTTGAAACTATCACGATGCGCTAAAAACCGTGGCCTGGAAGGTTGCCAACTGACGGGATAACTCGCACCGCGTGGTCAGCCCAATGTGTATTTTGTGTGGTGGCTGGCTGACAGACTGAGAGTCAGGCTGCAATGTGGCCTTTATGGCACTCCCACTCCGTGGGATCCAAGCCAGGTGTGGTGGTATGCCCAGGGACGGCTCCGGTCGCGCCAGCCACATGTGCCCTCTCCCATTTCCGGTCTTCTTGACTCTGTCATGGCAAAGGGCTCAGGTGGGGGAGGAGGAGAGAGTGCGGTAACGATAAGCGCCGCGGTTGGGAGGTTGCCAACTAACAATTACACTCAGAGGTCGCAGTTAGTCCAATGTGTGTTTGGGGAGTGGCTGACTGGTGGTCTGAGAGTCAGGCTGTGATGGTTCCTTCTTACCATGACCTCTGACTATCTCACACATATAAGATGTAAGCCGTTCAACCCCCTGTTGTGTGAAATCCTGGTGCTCGTGTTTGAGGGGCCAGGTCATGTACGTAGTACACGTAGACGATGTCACCAGCAGCTGCGCCCACTTCCGCATCAGAAAACTGACCGGCACGGACAGCGGTTTGACTGTGGGGGTGGGAGAGAAAGTGAGGTCGACGGCTCAGCGCATGTTCCTCACTATAAACAATCTGACGCGCTTTAAACTATCACGGTGCGCTAAAAGCTGTGGCTTGGAAGGTTGCCAACTGACGGGATAACTCGGACCTCGTGGTCCGCCCAATGTGTGTTTCGTGTGGAGTATCTGACTGGCGGACTGAGAGTCAGGCTGCAATAGCTCCTTCTTAATGTGGCCGTTATGGCACTTTCACTCTGTGGAATCCGATCCACGTGTGGTGGTACGCCCAGGGGCGGCTCCGGCCACGCCAGCCACCTGCACCCTCTTCCGCCTCCGGTCTTCTTGACTCTGCCATGATACCGGGTTCAGTTGGGGGAGGAGGAGAGAGTGCGGTAGCTGCAGCGCAAGGCTACTATCACTTAAAACTAATTCACGCGCAAGTCACCATCCCTGCACCACCTTTCAGCGGAGCATACGGTGGACATCGTCGAAATCGACGGTCGAAAATAGACCCTCTTGCATACTAGTGAAGGGTCTAGGTTAGAATACGTAGTATTAAGGGGAAACGACTCAAACAGCAGTGACTTAATGAATTGGAGTAATAGTAGACACGGCACCCTCCTGAAGTCAGGCGAGTGCAGCCGCCGTAGTGCGTTTCACCATTTCTCCAGCAACATAAACACCTTTACCAGATCTCAAAATACTACGTCTAAATGAAACGGATCTCAGAGCTATATTCACCAACTACTACTAATAGCACTACTCATACTACTCCAACTACTGTAAGGTTTTTTTGACGACGGATTAGTTAAGGTCGCAGCTGCGGCTATTAATGGCCAGGTCCTCGCCCGCATAAGTCGCAAACACAATAAACACTTTTTCTTCTAAAGAAAACATGAATGGGTATTTCTATCCTAATGAGCTCCTCACACAAGACTTAACGGTATCGACTGTGCAAAATCAGCACATCATTATCTTAAGAGAAGAGTTCGAATTCTTAGAACTCAGACCACGAGCATGCTGGCTTAATTCAAATTTTTAAATACGGTTATTTCGATGGATGCTCACAATGCTTTTTGCCAGCCAATGTCATTAGCCAATGCACCTATTTTTTTACGCCCAGACACCGAAACTTTTGACATTTGAGAAGCCGAATCTCCTTCAGAAATTGCACTTATGTAGGTGAATATTGCCAGTAAAGAGAAAGGAGACTGTAATGGCAATTTCTGGCTTATATGCCGTCGTCGGCCACTCATACCGAACAAAAATGAATGTGTGAGCCAGTATACCTATACAGCTTTCGCTGACTGGCCATTTACTAATAGATAAGTTCAAGAGTGCTTTGCCTGAACCTTCACTAGGGACGGGGGGCAGTTGTTATTAGTACAGAGCGGATGTCTGCTAACTGCCAAACGTTCGAATTTCAACTCAGGCTTGCGGGATATTACGATCGCAGGAGTCAACCCCCACCTCCACGTATATTACGAAGGCCCACACAACATTCCAGGTAGACGCCATTAAGAAATCATCCTCCCGTAATAAGCGACTAATGTACTACGTCCGTACAGATCATTTAAACACCTGCCAGCTAACGTGGGACTGAAGGAGCACAATACGGACATCTCTTTTCTATTTCTCTGTACATGCCAACATTAGCTACCGAATAGCAAAACTTAAAGCTTAAATGTCAGGGCTAGTTGAGAGATTTATTGGCCGTAATTTATTGACTGCTGTTTGAGAAGGGAATGATCGGACTGGACCCAGCGACCCTTCAGAGATTCACCCTATTGGCTACTTGGAGCATAGTTCCTGGTGCGACGCTGTCGAGGGAATGTGAACCTTACCGGCCAGAACGGACGGTTTGTCATGTGCAAATGCTTCCTGTTCAGTCACAACAATCAACGGGCTTCGTATGCAAAGGACGATTATAAGACCGAAGCTGGTCGCACGATAGCAGATTCATGCTTACACCGGCAATTCTCGAATTTCAGACCATGTTACCGTTCACAGACGTCTGAAATATCACCTCTCACCCGCACCAGCGCTTTCTTAAAATGAGACCTAGTTTCCCAAAAAGGTTGAGAGGGGGGAGTGAACAGTTCATGCTTTCGAGAGTGCTACAGAAAACACGGGAAACTAGCCTGACCATCTTCGGCGTATTTGGTGTCACCAGGTAACCATACACAAAACCACGACAGACGCCGCGGACTGGAACGCCATCTGTAACCCCTTGTTTGGAAAACGTTTTACTTCGAGAGCGCGCGTATGCAGTTATATCTTCAGATCCCACGAGTTAACTCCGACTAAGACTACGAAAGGATGCTTCAAACTTTTCTTAATAAATGTGCTCATACTAATCATGCTGTCCAATTTTGCGCCCACCAGTCGAAATTTGCCAAGTTATTTAAAAAAAGCAGACAACCGGAAATTTTAAATGCGCACAAAAGTATCAAAGAACATTTCATACATTTCTAAAAAGCTGGTGCGTCAGGTAGTAATCATTAGACAACAGAATAGTGCTTTCTTAGAGCTACTGTGTGGTGCTGAAAGTGCTTCATCTGAAACCGGCCCGAGAACGGCCCTATAAAGTAGGGACCTGTTCATGTCTGTACGGAAATTATTGGAAAAAATAACTATTAGAAGTCATCTTTCAGCTTGTCACGTACTTCCCATCTTGACTAACTATTTGCACGTTTGAGACCACCAAAATCATAAGCCAAACGCAATTATTTCAGTAATTCAAAAGTTGAGTTTAGTATATAAGATAATATTTACGAGGACACGGTTCCTTGTCTTTACATATAACAGGGTAAGTGAAGACGGCCGGAATGAAAACAGAAACAGGGACACCAGCTGACAGTACACTTGCAGTTCATGAAAGAGCCTTATCCCTGGCAGTCCAATCGCAGTCTCACTGACAAATGGGGGCGGTACTGGGGAGGATAGTGGCTGTACCTACCCTTCCTATTACGGTGGTGTGTATGAAGATAAGAATTATGAAAAGAAAGAAAATTACGAGGTGGATTAAGATGATGATGATGATGATGATGATGGTGGTGGTGGTGCTGATGATGATGATAATAATAAGACTGAGGATTATGATGATTATGATGATGATGATGATGATGATGATGATGATGATGATGATGATGATGATGATGATGATGATGATGATGATGATGATGATGATGATGATGATGATGATGATGATGATGATGATGATGATGATGATGATGATGATGATGATGATGATGATGATGATGATGATGATGATGATGATGATGATGATGATGATGATGATGATGATGATGATGATGATGATGATGATGATGATGATGATTATGATGAGGATGATGAGGATGATGTTGATGGTAATGATGATGATGATGATGATGCGCTGGATAATGATGATGAAGATGACGATGCTGATTATGATGATGATGAGGATGACGAGGATGATGATGATTATGAGGATGCTGATGATAATAATGATGATGATGATTATGATGAAGGACCAGCTCGGTCCAAAAGGACGTCTAATATACTTGAATCACTTACATTGTCCATGCTATTACGTTCGATTTAACGAACACTGCTAATTTATCTGCAACCTCTGGGAAAAAATGTGTTCGAATATTTTAATATTGAGTTCGTGATTCAATTTTACCTATCAAAAAGGTTAGCTCACCGAAACTGCATACGTATCAGGTCTGGGAGAGATTAATGGGTAAAACCTACTCGATACCATAGTGTTGACGTGCAATTGATGTAAAAAGGCCGAACATGCTTTGACTCACAACAAAATCCTGATAAACCTCAGCATCCGAGGGGGAATCCGTGTGGCTCATTCGCCTAATATTGGCATTAAAGTTCTTAAGCACGCTTTGAGTTCCAAAAGCCCAGGAAACTTCCACGTTATTGAAGACAGACGCGAATGGCTGAAAGCTTCTAGACCAACCTGAAAATAAAGGTGATGCAACAAGATGTAGGTGGAGAAGGCTCCTACATCTTGTTTCGAAGAATGAAAGAAATTAACTTTCAGATCAATACATGTTCATTAATGATCAGTAAACATGGAGCAAGTGGCTTTTCCTCTGAATACATAAACCAAGCAATAACGCCAGTTAAATAATTCTAACGGAAATCATGTTACTGAAAGACATAACATAGAAGGTCATGTACTTTTCTCTAAAAACGGCCTCACGAGCCATCCGGGCAAAAATTATGTTCTCCGAAGATAGAGAACTTTATTTCTTAAGGAAGATGCTCACCACTTTGGAGCAGAGAGGGTAAAGGGCTGTGAGGCGTAGACTTCAAAAAACCTGCAGCGGTAAAATGGTTCTGACAGAGCATAGGATCACATAAGTGGTTCAGACACCTAGTTCATTTGGTGGAGATGTCCTTCCGAAGTATCTGCAAAAATAGGACTAACAGAAAACACTAATTCATATAAAAAAGTTGATACGTCGCAAAACGACGGAGAACTACCATCTGATAAATGGATCGATGTTGCAAACTACTGAACTGAACGGTTGCCGCGTGGTTTGAATTTTCGAGCAACACGAAGACCAAATTTAATCGAGTCTTTGCACTGAAACAATCAGTCCACAGAATTTAATTGGTTCAAATTATTGAATCAATTAACTAAATCTTCCGCCCAGTGCCTTCGATACCCTCACAGTTTGACTAGGAGAGTTTTCCAAATCGAGCACTGTCGGAAATCTTGGCCTACATAACCCACCAGTCCACTCCATTCTCTCTCCAGGGGTTCTGAGGACTTTTGTTCAACTAGGACAGTTCTCCAAATAGAGCAACCTGCCGGAAATTTTGGCTTGGCCTACACAACCTACCAGTCCAATCCAGGCTCTAACTGCTCGTCAGGCTTTCTGAGGAGTATCTACAAAACAGACTGAGTCGTTCATTATCCATATTCTGTCTAATTGATCTTGCAATTTATATCGATCGTTATAACAAATACTTTTAACAACTTCCGCTAGCAGAAGTTGTTAAGAACGTTCGGGGGATTTCATTAATTTGCAAAAAAGGCGAAGTAGATAATTTATATACTGTTTGTGTAAAAGCGCTGATAGTGTAAACCTACACCTAGCCACTCGTTACTTCTTAAGTCACCACACAAAAATTCAAAAAGTCATGCCGCAAGCCGGAATTGAACCCGCGACCATCAACGCGATGACGGCGCTCGCTAACCACTCGACCACCTCATCACGGCGGCGAGCGCTCTCTCAAATTAATATGCACGCTATTGACAACACTGCCATTTGTGGAGGCTGTCATAAACTGTTCATGAAACTAAACCAGCTCGAGGATGAGATCAGACAAATAAAATCTGCGCTAAAAGGCACCTCTAAAGCATAGATGCCACTCAGGAGTCCACTGAACGACTTACCAGAAGCAAAACCATCGATACCCGATCAAAGGGTATCCCAACAACAACTTTGACAGCTGCTTCGGCTACTGAACAACAAGTACCAACGGCGCAGGACAAAAAATAGTCCGCCTAAAACAAAAAAACCGTCCAAACCGCAAAACTGACACCAAGAAGGAAAAAGCCAATGGACAACCGACTCCGAAAGATTCCTCAAAAAAGCTCGAACACGGGGCTTTGACCATTGCCTTGTCCTCCACAGGAAGTACTGAGATTCTCACACCAAGCACAAGCAGTAGAATCGATTCCCCAACCGAAAATACCACCTGCGATTCAAAATCGTCGAACCCGTGGAATTCGCCGAATCGAAAAAAAACCGGATCAAAGCCAACACATAGCCAACCAGCATCCCCTCCATCATCACCAGTGCGCAACTTGAAACCTTCCCACCAGATAGAGGAAGACAGCGTCGTAGTTATAAAAAGTGCCACGGACATAAAAAAAAGCTTCATAATACAGGGACTACCTGAATCAACAGCTGCGACTCCAGTAGACCGATATTCTGAAGACATGAACCACTTTCGTGAACTTCTGAACAATGTGCTGGAACCTAATACGTCGATTGAACTGGAAAAAGCCTTCCGCCTTGGAAAACGGCCCGAAAGCCAATCCGAATCAACACGTCCTAGGCCTCTAAAAGTTATCTTGACCAGTAGCCAGGAAGCCAGTCTCATTCTGTCGAGGCGCTTTTAAGTTACAAAAACTCAAACCCTGGAATTTTTTTTCAACAGGACTTCTCACCTGCAGAGCGGAACAAACGCCATCAACTTGTCATCGAACTAAGACGGCAGCTCAGCGAGGGGGAAACAAACATGGTTATTAACAACAACCAAGTGATCCATCGTCCATTATTCTCCCCTTGGAGAGGCCCGTTCCGGATTACCACGCAGTTGGCCCAGATAACAGGGGCTCGCGCCCGACTGTTAGCACTTTCCGAGCAAACCGAAAACTAACATGCATGTACACTAATGTACAGAGTATATTATCGAAGCTCGACGAGCTTAAGATTCATATCTGCGATCTGTCTCCAGATATAATTTCCGTAACAGAAACTTGGTTGTCCCAACACGTGGACGACCTAGAGGTAAATATGGCTGGCTACCAACTTTTTAGAAAAGACTGGAAAGAGCGTCAAGGAGGTGGCGTACTCACATACGTGAAAAGCGAAATTACAGTTTTAGACAAAACTTATAAACTCGCGCCTACTTCCGAGGCGATATGGCTATCCGTAAAAGTGCCAGGTACATCAAGTCTAGATGTCCTGACAGTCTACCGCCCACCGAGAAGAGACCCGTAGCTGATACTTACCTGCTAGAGGAACTTGAAAAAGATTGCCACACGGTTGGATATCCTGATCATGGGTGACTTCAATGCACCTCACATCGACTGGAGCTCGACCTGTGCACATAGTTCTGATCTAGCCTTCGACGGTTGTTTTCTGAGCACGACACTAAAGCTACGTCTCACACAGTACGTCACTTTTCCAACCAGGGTGTGCGAAGGACAACAGGCCAATTGCCTTGACCTAGTTCTCACGAAGTCGCACGACAGCATCGACGAAGTGTCGTGTCTACCGCCGCTAGGCAAAAGTGACCACGTGGTACTGCGATGGGAGTACTCACTATTCTCTATACCAGCAAGACCCACAACAATCAGAAGGAATATATGGCAAGGTGATTTCGGTGGAATGAGGGCCGAACTCATGCGCACTCAGTGGGAACCTTTATTCTCTGGAAACGTAACTGAGGACTGGGAAACGTTCCGGGACATACTGCACAGGCTCATGGAAAAATACTGTCCAATTTTTGAGAAAAAAAGGTTAACGAACAGACCGCGATGGCTTTCGCAGGCCTTAAAAATCGAAGTTAACAAAAAGCGGAGATTTTGGAAAAAATCGCTTACGGACGGAACTCCTGCATCTCTAAATGCGTATAAAATGCAGAGAAATCGGGTCAAGGGCCTTATTTTTAGGACAAGACAGGCTTTCGAAGTGGACCTGCTGAACCGGGCCACCGTGAACCCGAAACTTGTTTTACGGTTACCTCAGACAGAATACACGGAACAAGGATCCAATACCCCTGCTGAGGACCGCCGAGGGCATAGACCTCACTGAAGACGGTGTGAAGGCTAATCATCTTACGGAATTTTTCCAGTCGGTTTTCACAAATGAAACGAGATACGATCACCCTACCGATGGCTTCGAAGTGGATACAATAGTCGAGACTGTTAATTTTACCGAGACTACTGTCCTCAAAGGAACTTTTTGGGGTTAAAAGGAATCTAAGTCTCCGGGTCCCGATGAAGTACCTGCCAAGCTGTTGAAAGAGCTCGCGAGGGAGTTGGCAAAACCACTCTCTACGCTTTTCCAAGCATCCTTCCAGACCGGATGTCTACCAGCCGACTGGAAATCCGCATGGATTACGCCGCTTTATAAGGGTGGAAGCCGGGCCTCTGCTAACAATTATCGACCGGTCAGCCTAACTTCAGTTTGCTGCAAAATCATGGAAAAAATAATTAAGCAACAACTAATACAGTTCTTCGAACATAACAATCTGCTATCCGAAGCCCAGCACGGTTTCCGTAGAGGTAGATCCTGCGTCACAAATTTGCTCTACTGTTTAGAAAGTTGGACTGAAGCGGTCGATAGTGGTAATACGGTGCACGCAGTCTATATAGACTTCAAAAAGCCTTTTGATAGCGTGCCGCACCACCGCCTTCTTTATAAACTCAACCGCATAGGCGTAAGAGGTAGACTTCTGACATGGATAGAAAACTTCTTAACTGGCCGCTCACAAACTGTCCATATCAGCGACAAACAGTCGACTAAAGTTGAGGTTGAGAGTGGTGTTCCCCAAGGCTCTGTTCTCGGCCCTATACTTTTCATTGTCTACATCAACGATTGTGCCAACGAACTGGACTGCGATATTGCCATGTTTGCCGATGATCTCAAACTTTGGCGCGTCATTCAAAACTGCGGCTGATGAAGAGAACTTGCAGGCAAACTTAAATCGACTCCAGAAATGGTCCAATGACTGGCTCTTGCCGTTTAATGAGAGCAAGTGCAACATCATACGAGTCGGGAAAAGTACTCCTTCGAACCGTACGGTTTACAGTCTGAATGGCATTCCATTGAAAGAAGTGGATGTCCAAAAGGACCTTGGAGTCTGGATCACGCCTTCGCTTAAACCCTCCCTACATTGCGCAAAGGTAGCGAAGTCCGCCATGTCGATTCTGTACCTCGTTAAACGAGCTTGTGCAGCCTTCACTACCGACTGCTTCGCTTAAGTCTTCGGAACATTCGTGCGGCCACAGTTGGAGACCCTGGGCGGCGAAGGACATCAACATCCTCGAAAAGGTCCAAAGGCGAGCAACCAAACTTGTCCTTGGACATGGCTCACTGCCTTATGAAACACGGCTGTCGAGTCTCAATCTCTTTCCCTTGCACTATAGACAGCTTCGGGGGTCCTGATACTAACATTCCGCATACTACGCATCCAGGACTGTTGTCTAGTGCCAGGAGATTTCTTCGAGTTAGCAAAAACAACGAACTTGAGAGGTCATCCTCTCAAATTACGTGTGACTGGAGCAAGGCTAGACACTCGGAAGTACTTCTTCTCCAAAAGAGTAGTCGAAGCTTGGAATAGTCTTCCTCTGGATGTTGTAATGTCGGACTCCTTGGAGGTTTTTAAGCGAAAGTTAGATCGATATAATGGTGTGAGCTACAACACTAACTGAAAACTGCAAGTGTGACGTCAGAAAGTAAGGCATTAATGATACTACTAGTTATATATGAGTAACATTTCATTGTTTGTTATTTTCGTTCGAGGGCTTGCATTCTCCCATTATTCCCATGCTGGGGTCCTCGAGGTCTTCGATGCTTAACTTATTTACACACCTTGGTGACACCGTGAGTATTCGCATCAGCTGGACCTGGCGTCCGTCGTCCATGAGGTGTATGAACGTTATCTCCTGGTTCGAACCGCAATGGACCTAGGATGATCTGGACATCTATTTCAATCCCTCAACGGACGCTGCAATCAGCAATGGAGCATCATGTGAACTCCGAAATGCCCCCCGTTGGACCCCCCCCCCTCCCAAGGGCGACAGTTTTTTTCTCCTAAATATCACCGGGAGTTTTTTTTCACTGCCTGCTCTTTTTCAACTTTGTTCCACTATGTTGGCCTCGCCAACATATCGAGATACTATTTTTTTTGATACCACAACTCGCATGTACAAATAGGGAATTCAAAGGTGACTCACCTACATCTCCCTCAAATACACTGATACTGATACTGCCCTGCGCGCGGGTATGTTTATTTGGAATAAGGTAAAAGATGGAAAACTTCCCATTCTGTAGAATAACCAGAATCCGATAAGAAAACAGTTCAAGTGAACTGCCCAAAACATCATTGGAATTTCATTAGGGAGCACTTAAGCAGTTCATGAAAATACACGAACGCAAATATCAAGTTACTCACCTGTCTTGATGTTCGCAATATTTTCCTCGAATCCGGCGAGAAGTGCCGTGTGTCGGGTACTCGACTCTGTAGGAGCATTTGCCTTCACAACACCAGAAATACCATATTCGCGAGAAATATTTCTGTAAGTTTAAAAAAATATGCGATACCAATTAAACCAACGATAAAATGTGGGCAATATTCTTCGAGAATAAGAAACCGAATAAATAGCCGATAGTATAGCTGTTGAGAAATGCCTCGTCCCCGTATTTAAGCGTAAATAAGTGGCTCGAATAAAAGACGTTGAACTATTATGAGCATAAATCAGCTTGGGACGCGGATAGTGCTTTTAAGACTAGAACACGTGGCAACACCATGGAGCGGCAAAAAAGCTAGAGACTGAATTACAGAATGACCTGTAGGACCCACTATCCAATGCAGTACCGGTGCTTTACGACAGCTGATATGGACCTGCGTATTGTAAATCTGGTGGCATAACTACAGAGGATGCAGATTCGGCTACCGTAAAATTTGTGCCTCAGTATTTTTGGCCGGGACTCTCACGTGTTCGGGGACTATAGATACCTACTCCAACCCTAGCTAGGAAGTGTATTCACATGCGTCCTCGAAACTTAACGTTAGCCTTATGTTCAATGGGAATTGAAGTGTAAGGTGTCCACGCGTGGCGATTCGTCTAAAGTAACCAACACCCATGGAGAGCAAAATGCCGGAAAAACGAGGTATTTCCGCTAGTCAAGGATCAAGGACAGTTGTACTGGAATGGAGTGGCAAAGCGCGGTTAGGATCACCCTGCTATGTTACGTCGCTAATGCAAGCATCAAGGTCAAATGACGAGGAAAGCTCATAGCATCCCGATAGTTCCTAAGATGCTTTCCGCCGAATAAAATTTTTGAATATTACCATATTCACAGCTCACAAAACAGTGAGGGCTCATTACGGCGTAGCTTATTTAAGTGAGCCCTGTGCGACTGGTTAGACTGAGATTAAGTGCATGCCTAATTAGTTAGCATCTCATCACTGCGGTCAAAGGAGCTATTTCCCTAACACTACAGAAGGACTGGCTGCAGAACATCACAAGCTGACATATAATCGACCGGTCTGGTTTTGTGCGATGTCAGAAGAATTTGGTGCTTATACTTAAATTCTCCTTTAACTATCCCATACTCCAGAGAAATAGTAAGCTTTAAAAAGTCCCTGAAGAATGCAGAACCGATGTACCAGCTCTCTAGATATTTAGCCCAATTGACTGCACAGTACACAACAGCCGTTTTACGGAGGGTAATCATCGAATTCCGATTATCCCCCCCCCCTCCCCCCAAATACCTCAGTAAAAACTAATCTCCATAGTATGCCCGGTTCAAGTTGTCGCCGAATTCAATTAGCACACCCTCCTGTATTGCACCTATTTCTATTGTTTTTAGTATATTCCCTATTTTTAATGTGGTTTTCGCTGGAGATATGCCTTTGAAACGCCATCAGCAGCAATGAGAAAAGCACTGGAAGAACGGTTAAAAGTCTAGTCAGGTGGTGCAGGAGACAGTATGGCCCCATTTGCCGGCTACAACTGTTTAGAACAGGTCGCACATAAATAACTTTCTCCTAGTTATGGACGCGGTCTTTCGGTGCTCACATATTTATCGGTTTCGGTGAGCATGACGACATCCAGGCGAAAAAATTGCTTAACAACTGAACCTTAAATCTAGACTTAACAGGTCAGCAAGAAAACCTATCCTGTGAAGGTAAAAAAACGAGCGGGAAAGGTTGGAGTTTGTAGGAAGGATATTTATTTATGTCAGTGGAACTCAATATGTTCTGGTTATGACTGAATTAGGAGCTATAATCCCCATATTTGCATAAGCTTTTAAACAATGCCCCTGCAACCTAGCGGTATGCCATGAAAACTGCGTTTGAATCTGGATTGTATTTCGAAAACGTACCTTCTTCAGCCTTGTCGAAGTATACTTAAAATAATAAGGTCAAACTAGGTCCATAGTTTCGTCGAAGAAACTATCAAGGAAACCTAACTGAGGAATGGTAAATCTAAGTAAGGCGTTCGTTTATCCTCAGTCTTTACAAACTGAAACTGGGGCTAGCGCAGTAACCGACGTTCACGAAAGGACTTATCTGTGCGTCCTGTACACGTACTGATCACTCAATTCACATGAATCAGATGTTGGCAGAACGCAGACCTCGTAAGTAAGCGATGGACAAATTGACATACGAGGCTTTGTGCGTTAAATCCGTCGTGTAAAATATCACAACTAATGATGGTGTGCATTCGTATTCATATGACCAAATATGTCATGAACAGTCTGAGGATGTATGAAGAGTGTGATGGTCTTCACGAGATGTGTTTGCTGTCTTAGAGTTCATCTTCGTGAATGTGCATATGAACGCGTAGGCAACTGCGATGTAAAACCTTCAGATTTGCTGATGTTTCGTCCTCAAAGCCAGGATAATTGGTAGAGTTATCAGTGAGTAACAACGTTGCAAATGCAAGCGGACAAATTTATTACAAGGCTAAGACGATCAGGATGCTGCGGCAGATAAAATAGCAAAACGTCAGTTATTAAAGCCTAGTGTACATTTGTATCACAGCCAATGTAGCTTCAATGAATGGATGACGCCAAATCCAAGATTGCACGAGCTCAAGTAAACGATTTACAAATATCAACGGACAGAAAGCAGGTGGTACGTGAAAGCACACCGGAAGAAAGACCCTGAGAATCAGCGTGGTACGCAAAATCCAGTTTAGCGAATTAAAATGACACTGTGGCACTCGATGGAAAAATAGTGTGACCGTCTTAGTCATATGAAGGTGGATTCGGGCAGGATCGTCATGTTACTGACAGCTTTCAGTTCTTCAGTAACGAGGAGCATAAACTGGACCCATGGGCATCAATTGAGGGACGATAAATCCCACACCGATCTGAGTATAGGATGCCTCTGGCTGGCATTATAAATTTGACCGAGATATTTGTTAGGAGAGATGCTGCAACGCTGTCATTAGACACAGTAGGGATATGCTATGAAAACTGCATGTGGATCGATGATTGTATTTTTAAAAAGCACGTTCTTCCCCGCTGGAATATCCTTGAAATTTGAAGGCACGATTAGGTGCACAGTAACGTCAAAGGAGCCATCAAGAAGACCTAGCAGGGAATCAGTCAATCTACATAAGGCGTTCCTTTATCCTCGGTTTATCCAAACTGAAACTGGTACTAACGCAGTGGCTGGCGTTCGCGAAAGGCCTTGTTTGTGCGTGCTATATACGTACTGGTCCCTTAATCCACACAAAGCAGACTTTGCCAGAACGCCAACCTCCACATGTGAGTGATGGAAAAATTCATATAAGAGGCTTTAGGCATAAACTATGCCGTTGAAAAAATACATAAATACTAACCGTGTACATGTGCGTCCATACGACCAGAAAGGCCCATAAACTGTATAAGGATGCATGAAGAGTGTGGTGGTTTTCACGAGACGTGCATTTGCTGTCTTAGCGGTCATTTTCGTGAATGTGCATTTGAACGTTTAGGCACCTGCGGCGTACAAATGCTTAGGAGAAGTACACCCAGACAAGGTGGGTGTTAACGGGGGCAACGTTCACAAATAATTTTGTAATACCGTGATTGCATTGGCATAATACGACCGACAGCATTGTGGTAAGAGATAATCTGAACGTAAACTTATTTTACATTTCCACACAGAGTGCAATTTGACTCATATAAAAAGACGCATTATCGGGTCACATATTATGCAAACTTTCAGTTTATTTTACTCAAATCGAAAAGCCAGCAGCCCTCAGTTAACATTTTTCGGGTACGAAAAAATGTTTTAATGCAAGCTCTGAGGATACAAGATCCGATTTGCTGATGTGTCGTCCTCAAAGCCAGGATAATTGGTAGAAATATCAGTGAGTAACAACGTTGCAAATGCAAGCGGACAAATTTATTACAAGGCTAAGACGATCAGGATGCTGCGGCAGATAAAATAGCAAAACGTCAGTTATTAAAGCCTAGTGTACATTTGTATCACAGCCAATGTAGCTTCAATGAATGGATGACGCCAAATCCAAGATTGCACGAGCTCAAGTAAACGATTTACAAATATCAACGGACAGAAAGCAGGTGGTACGTGAAAGCACACCGGAAGAAAGACCCTGAGAATCAGCGTGGTACGCAAAATCCAGTTTAGCGAATTAAAATGACACTGTGGCACTCGATGGAAATAGTGTGACCGTCTTAGTCATATGAAGGTGGATTCGGGCAGGATCGTCATGTTACTGACAGCTTTCAGTTCTTCAGTAACGAGGAGCATAAACTGGACCCATGGGCATCACTTGAGGGACGATAAATCCCACACCGATCTGAGTATAGGATGTCTCTGGCTGGCATTATAAATTTGACCAAGATATTTGTTAGGAGAGATGCTGCAACGCTGTCATTAGACACAGTAGGGATATGCTATGAAAACTGCATGTGGATCGATGATTGTATTTTTAAAAAGCACGTTCTTCCCCGCTGGAATATCCTTGAAATTTGAAGGCACGATTAGGTGCACAGTAACGTCAAAGGAGCCATCAAGAAGACCTAGCAGGGAATCAGTCAATCTACATAAGGCGTTCCTTTATCCTCGGTTTATCCAAACTGAAACTGGTACTAACGCAGTGGCTGGCGTTCGCGAAAGGCCTTGTTTGTGCGTGCTATATACGTACTGGTCCCTTAATCCACACAAAGCAGACTTTGCCAGAACGCCAACCTCCACATGTGAGTGATGGACAAATTCATATAAGAGGCTTTAGGCGTAAACTATGCCGTTGAAAAAATACATAAATACTAACCGTGTACATGTGCGTCCATACGACCAGAAAGGCCCATAAACTGTATAAGGATGCATGAAGAGTGTGGTGGTTTTCACGAGACGTGCATTTGCTGTCTTAGCGGTCATTTTCGTGAATGTGCATTTGAACGTTTAGGCACCTGCGGCGTACAAATGCTTAGGAGAAGTACACCCAGACAAGGTGGGTGTTAACGGGGGCAACGTTCACAAATAATTTTGTAATACCGTGATTGCATTGGCATAATACGACCGACAGCATTGTGGTAAGAGATAATCTGAACGTAAACTTATTTTACATTTCCACACAGAGTGCAATTTGACTCATATAAAAAGACGCATTATCGGGTCACATATTATGCAAACTTTCAGTTTATTTTACTCAAATCGAAAAGCCAGCAGCCCTCAGTTAACATTTTTCGGGTACGAAAAAATGTTTTAATGCAAGCTCTGAGGATACAAGATCCGATTTGCTGATGTGTCGTCCTCAAAGCCAGGATAATTGGTAGAAATATCAGTGAGTAACAACGTTGCAAATGCAAGCGGACAAATTTATTACAAGGCTAAGACGATCAGGATGCTGCGGCAGATAAAATAGCAAAACGTCAGTTATTAAAGCCTAGTGTACATTTGTATCACAGCCAATGTAGCTTCAATGAATGGATGACGCCAAATCCAAGATTGCACGAGCTCAAGTAAACGATTTACAAATATCAACGGACAGAAAGCAGGTGGTACGTGAAAGCACACCGGAAGAAAGACCCTGAGAATCAGCGTGGTACGCAAAATCCAGTTTAGCGAATTAAAATGACACTGTGGCACTCGATGGAAAAATAGTGTGACCGTCTTAGTCATATGAAGGTGGATTCGGGCAGGATCGTCATGTTACTGACAGCTTTCAGTTCTTCAGTAACGAGGAGCATAAACTGGACCCATGGGCATCAATTGAGGGACGATAAATCCCACACCGATCTGAGTATAGGATGCCTCTGGCTGGCATTATAAATTTGACCGAGATATTTGTTAGGAGAGATGCTGCAACGCTGTCATTAGACACAGTAGGGATATGCTATGAAAACTGCATGTGGATCGATGATTGTATTTAAAAAGCACGTTCTTCCCCGCTGGAATATCCTTGAAATTTGAAGGCACGATTAGGTGCACAGTAACGTCAAAGGAGCCATCAAGAAGACCTAGCAGGGAATCAGTCAATCTACATAAGGCGTTCCTTTATCCTCGGTTTATCCAAACTGAAACTGGTACTAACGCAGTGGCTGGCGTTCGCGAAAGGCCTTGTTTGTGCGTGCTATATACGTACTGGTCCCTTAATCCACACAAAGCAGACTTTGCCAGAACGCCAACCTCCACATGTGAGTGATGGACAAAATTCATATAAGAGGCTTTAGGCGTAAACTATGCCGTTGAAAAAATACATAAATACTAACCGTGTACATGTGCGTCCATACGACCAGAAAGGCCCATAAACTGTATAAGGATGCATGAAGAGTGTGGTGGTTTTCACGAGACGTGCATTTGCTGTCTTAGCGGTCATTTTCGTGAATGTGCATTTGAACGTTTAGGCACCTGCGGCGTACAAATGCTTAGGAGAAGTACACCCAGACAAGGTGGGTGTTAACGGGGGCAACGTTCACAAATAATTTTGTAATACCGTGATTGCATTGGCATAATACGACCGACAGCATTGTGGTAAGAGATAATCTGAACGTAAACTTATTTTACATTTCCACACAGAGTGCAATTTGACTCATATAAAAGGACGCATTATCGGGTCACATATTATGCAAACTTTCAGTTTATTTTACTCAAATCGAAAAGCCAGCAGCCCTCAGTTAACATTTTTCGGGTACGAAAAAATGTTTTAATGCAAGCTCTGAGGATACAAGATCCGATTTGCTGATGTGTCGTCCTCAAAGCCAGGATAATTGGTAGAAATATCAGTGAGTAACAACGTTGCAAATGCAAGCGGACAAATTTATTACAAGGCTAAGACGATCAGGATGCTGCGGCAGATAAAATAGCAAAACGTCAGTTATTAAAGCCTAGTGTACATTTGTATCACAGCCAATGTAGCTTCAATGAATGGATGACGCCAAATCCAAGATTGCACGAGCTCAAGTAAACGATTTACAAATATCAACGGACAGAAAGCAGGTGGTACGTGAAAGCACACCGGAAGAAAGACCCTGAGAATCAGCGTGGTACGCAAAATCCAGTTTAGCGAATTAAAATGACACTGTGGCACTCGATGGAAAAATAGTGTGACCGTCTTAGTCATATGAAGGTGGATTCGGGCAGGATCGTCATGTTACTGACAGCTTTCAGTTCTTCAGTAACGAGGAGCATAAACTGGACCCATGGGCATCACTTGAGGGACGATAAATCCCACACCGATCTGAGTATAGGATGTCTCTGGCTGGCATTATAAATTTGACCAAGATATTTGTTAGGAGAGATGCTGCAACGCTGTCATTAGACACAGTAGGGATATGCTATGAAAACTGCATGTGGATCGATGATTGTATTTTTAAAAAGCACGTTCTTCCCCGCTGGAATATCCTTGAAATTTGAAGGCACGATTAGGTGCACAGTAACGTCAAAGGAGCCATCAAGAAGACCTAGCAGGGAATCAGTCAATCTACATAAGGCGTTCCTTTATCCTCGGTTTATCCAAACTGAAACTGGTACTAACGCAGTGGCTGGCGTTCGCGAAAGGCCTTGTTTGTGCGTGCTATATACGTACTGGTCCCTTAATCCACACAAAGCAGACTTTGCCAGAACGCCAACCTCCACATGTGAGTGATGGAAAAATTCATATAAGAGGCTTTAGGCATAAACTATGCCGTTGAAAAAATACATAAATACTAACCGTGTACATGTGCGTCCATACGACCAGAAAGGCCCATAAACTGTATAAGGATGCATGAAGAGTGTGGTGGTTTTCACGAGACGTGCATTTGCTGTCTTAGCGGTCATTTTCGTGAATGTGCATTTGAACGTTTAGGCACCTGCGGCGTACAAATGCTTAGGAGAAGTACACCCAGACAAGGTGGGTGTTAACGGGGGCAACGTTCACAAATAATTTTGTAATACCGTGATTGCATTGGCATAATACGACCGACAGCATTGTGGTAAGAGATAATCTGAACGTAAACTTATTTTACATTTCCACACAGAGTGCAATTTGACTCATATAAAAAGACGCATTATCGGGTCACATATTATGCAAACTTTCAGTTTATTTTACTCAAATCGAAAAGCCAGCAGCCCTCAGTTAACATTTTTCGGGTACGAAAAAATGTTTTAATGCAAGCTCTGAGGATACAAGATCCGATTTGCTGATGTGTCGTCCTCAAAGCCAGGATAATTGGTAGAAATATCAGTGAGTAACAACGTTGCAAATGCAAGCGGACAAATTTATTACAAGGCTAAGACGATCAGGATGCTGCGGCAGATAAAATAGCAAAACGTCAGTTATTAAAGCCTAGTGTACATTTGTATCACAGCCAATGTAGCTTCAATGAATGGATGACGCCAAATCCAAGATTGCACGAGCTCAAGTAAACGATTTACAAATATCAACGGACAGAAAGCAGGTGGTACGTGAAAGCACACCGGAAGAAAGACCCTAAGAATCAGCGTGGTACGCAAAATCCAGTTTAGCGAATTAAAATGACACTGTGGCACTCGATGGAAATAGTGTGACCGTCTTAGTCATATGAAGGTGGATTCGGGCAGGATCGTCATGTTACTGACAGCTTTCAGTTCTTCAGTAACGAGGAGCATAAACTGGACCCATGGGCATCACTTGAGGGACGATAAATCCCACACCGATCTGAGTATAGGATGTCTCTGGCTGGCATTATAAATTTGACCAAGATATTTGTTAGGAGAGATGCTGCAACGCTGTCATTAGACACAGTAAGTCCTCAGAGCTTCGTGAGAATTCTTTCTTGAACGATTAAAATAACAGCATCCTAAGCAGTAGGTGCCTGGATTACGCGATTATGAACCCTTGAATCAATTTTTGAACTTTATATATTTGGGTTTATGCCTAGTATCTTAAAACGTAGTCAAAGTTGGATTTAAAGTGTGTGAAGAGGAAGCTACGGAAGCCGAAGAAATATATTCTGAAAAATGAACAGGAAATTGATGTTTTCAACATACTTGACCTGAATTTGTATATTCGAGGCAAACGCATGGCGCTTAGGCTTACAGGTAATCCTTAGAACGTGGAAGGCAGCTGTAAAAACGTTTTGTGCAAATGCTGGTTATAAATAATCAAGTGTGCTAATTATGCATCCTCGAAGCCATGAGAGTTGGTAGTGGTAGCAATGAGTAGTAAAGTTGCCAGTACAAGCGACCAAGGTCAATACATGGCCAAGACAATCAGAATTCCCTGCAGGTAAACAAAACATCCGTTACTTAAGCTTAGTGTACTTCCGTATTCCAGCTAGTGTAGCTTCGTTGGATGGACAACGCAAAACTCAAGATCCTTTAAAGGTCAAATAAACTCTTTTAAAATAGCAACGGACGAAATGCAGGTGATAGGTAGAAATAAGTGCGGTACACAAAATGCAGTTCAACCGATTAAGCATTCGAGGACGTAACATATTGATCATTGTAATCATATGTATGTGGGTTTTGCAGTCCTTTCTCTGTTGGGTTATCTTATTACTGACAGCTTCCTGTGCAAAAATAACAAGGATCATAAAGTGGACCCATCGGCATCGATTGAGGGATTATACCGGGTAATCTGATCAAGGATTGGGATGTCCCTAGCTGACCTTATCAATTTAAATGAGACAAGTTTCCGGAGAGAGACTGCAACACTGCCATTAGACATAAGAGCGCCATGATAATTCTTTACTTAGTGATTAAAGGTAATCAGCGAAATCAGTAGGCGCTGAGATTCAATAACTTTGAACTCTCGAATAAATTGTCGACTATGTAGATTTTAGTTTATACCTTGTATCTAGAAACTTAATCGAATTCGGATTAAAAATGCTCGGAGGGGAATTTGTGTAAGGCAAAAAACGATATAATTAAAAGCGCGTTTAAAATGGATGTTTCCGAAAAACTTCACCTGAATTCGCACCCTCAAGACAAACCCATGGCACATATGCTTACAGCAATTCCCCAGAACGTAAAGGCAGCTGTGTAGGAAAAGGTGACCAAACTTACGTGAGCAATGAGGATCTGTTTGCCATTGTGTTGTCCCAAGCCCGTTGACCCAGCCCGTCAAGTACGATTATTACAGCAATTTTTGATATGGGTGGACCGATGATCCACGTGGGAGGTACATTCGAAAGCAGTGATGAATCGTATGTAACAAGAAGCAAGGAGATAAGGAGCAGTATGTAGGACAGCAAACTGACAAGCAGGGTCGTAGTTCGCATTTTGCAACCGATCGCTGGATGAGCACGTAAACGGTGGGCACTGAGCCACTTATGCCTGTGAAGAAATATAAGATATAATTTTGTAGGTGAGTAGACGTTGAGAAACAAACCACGGATGACAGCAATTTAAATAGTTACTTATGCTCTTACAAGTTAGTTTGGACAGGTAAGGTAAAATTAGTAGAGAAAATGCGATTTCCAGGTAGTAAGTCAGAAGAAGACATAGCGTTCACCGGGAGAGGTATATTGGTTGTCTGACGTTTTGAGTAGTTGTTTCGTCTACCCATCTTCAGAGACTGGAGATCCATGCCATTATATGCCACTCTTCTCATTGATTCTGGCCTGTCAGCACTGACTGTGCGCTATGTCCCCCTCGTGCCGCCGGTGTCTTCGACCCCGCCGACCGCCTGTTCTGCCGCATTAGCTTGTGACAGGCCAGGAGCAATGAGAACAGTGGCATGGGAGGTGCGAGCATGACTCTCCAGTCTCTCCCGGTGAGCACTCCTTCATTTTCTGACTCCGGGAATCGCATTTTCTCTAATACTTTTTCCATACCTCTCCATGCGGTGGCAAGGTTGGATAAAAACCAATACCTCACTGAGACCAGTGCCAAATTATCCGACCGCAAACAAATGTGTCTGCACTATACTGCGAGATTCAACGGTTAATAGAGGTCAGCGTGAAGGCTAGTAGTCAGCTTCAACTAAAAATAGCAAGAGTGCATCAAATCTCTAAAGGCGGTAGTGAGATGATAAAATAAAATAGCTTAAGTGCAATATCTAAAACTCGAAATATTATTGACAGGAAGACAACTCTAAGCCGGGCTGTAAGTAGAGTTAAACGAATGAACAGCCCTCCAGACCCACGACGTTGCATGCATGCAGTACATGCGTTCAACCTCAAAAGAGTAATACATATCTGTATTACTCTACCCGTATTGGAAGCGAGGCAGTATTTAAGACAACTACCCCTCTGCCTATTAATATGACAATACTTTTTCATAGAACCTTACTATTTATGAGTGTTCAACGCGAAAAACAGATATAAATCGATGCAATCTTACAGTAGATACGGTTCTTTAAAGAGTTGCAAACACAAAGATCCGGGAATGTGGACAAGTGTGAATTTGGTGCCCTCAGAACACTGTTCGAAAGCAGTCCAGAAGGCAACATGTACGCTGCATTGGATCAGACGTGCGTTTAAAATATTCCTCCCTAATCTCTTTGGAAAAGTCATTCGCGTCTTCGTTAGACCACATTTAGATTACGGAATACCAACCTGGACACCATGGATGAGGAAAGATGTAGACCTCCGCGAACAGGTGTAACAGAGAGCAACGAAGATGTTCGACGGTCTTAAGGATTTACCGTATCAAGACAGATTGAAAAAGCCTGCTCTGGACTGGCCAGATTATCCACGGTCATGATTCCTCTCTGAGAGCGGAGGATTTTTTTCAAATTTTCCTGCACAACTCATCTGCCTGGTCATCCTTACAAGGTAATAGAGAACGCACGCGATTGAACCTCAGAATGGTTTTATTCATCCAAGGAGTGGTACGACCTTGGAACTCGTTGCGAAGCGAGATGGTTACTGCCGATAGCATTTCTGATTTTATAAGAAGGCTAGATGGCATAATATTTGATAAAAGACGACTCTCAACATGATTACTTAAAACCAGCCTTTTAAAATCTTTCGGGCTCTATTTTTCTTGCATAATGTTTTGCCTATAACCGTGAAACGCAATCAAAGTTATGTTATGCATTTGAATGTCCGCAATTTTACATTGCCTGTACATATGCAATGTTAAATTTACATTAATAGGATCATCAAGGGCAATGACTGTAACCCTTCAGAATACACAAAATATACAAAAAAATATGTCATTAACGGATTTCGACGAAACTACTCCTGTTTGACCTATATTCTCTATGCAGTGGAGCAGTGATGGAGGTCATTAGATAAAGATACCTATTCTTATATATTCTACATCGAGTCCAAAAAACCTTTGACAGTGCTACATACCACCGTTTACTCTACAAGGTTCAGGAATCCGGGATGAGATGCAATTTAATAAATTGGATGGACTGGATAGACTGATCGTAGTCCATGAGCATATACAATGTGAAATCAATTTCAGTGCCAGTTGTCAGCGGCATGCCTCACGGCTCCGATTTTGGGCGATTACTTTTCTAAATCTATGTCAATGATTGAATTAATGGATTAGACGGCAGGGGAGTTATGTTTACAGACGACATAAAGATATGGCAACCAATCAAATACAGAACAGACTACAAAAAGGACTCAACTGCCTATGTGAGCGGTCCGGTAAATTTTGCTGATATTCAGCTTTGAGAAATGTGTTTCACTTCGGCTCGAAACGTGGAAGGCAAGCACGACGGCTGACTCTCAACACAACTTTTTTGACGGAAGGTGCCTGTCAAATATATCCGAACGAATGGACATAAAAATCACTAAAACTCCCCACGCAATTTGTATGGGTGGCCAAAAATGCAAACAGTGTTCTCTTTGCCCTTAAAAGAACTTCCGTAGATATGCATGAGAAAATATTTGGAAAAGTATAGGGGACGTTTATTCGTTCACACCTGGAATATGCGGTTCAGGTGTGGCGACCGTGGTTGAAGAAAGACTACAAGCTACTGGAAAGGGTTCAAAGGAGGGAAAGAAATGTCATTAATTGTCTGATGTCTTTAACATACAAATGCAGACTGGACTCACTTTGCCTTTTCCCTCTTTCCTTATCCCACCTGTTAGCAAATTTGCTAACACTCATTCTAACAGCAAGTTGTAGGTGCGTGGAACGGACTCCCCAAGGACGTTATAATGAATGACACCACAGATGTATTCAAAAATAATTTAAAGATACCTTTTAACTTTCCAGGAAAGCACTGCTACAGCAAATCAAAGCTTTGCAGCTACCTACGGCTAGGGGTGATATCTAGTATTCGACATATGTAAACCCGAGCATTCAGGATCGCTGGGCTTAGGTCCACTGTTATAAAAAACGATAATATGAGAAAATGTTCATTCGTAATTTATAGCTGCAGAATTTTCGGAACGTACGCACTGAAGCGCAAATTCCGCACAGCCACACTACCAACACAATTTAAACAAGTGGGTCAAATGAATTAAACAAACCAATTTGCTGAAAGATGACAGTAGTGCACTAAAACAACCTTTCATAGAAATATCAATGAACTCGAAAAAGATCAAAAAAACCATAAAGCATTGCAAAAAAATCACAACTTCTCCATCTTAAATAGCAACGATGTCATTATTTCCATATCCAAGATAGTACCGTCAATCGGTGGAATCGGTGGAATCGCAATGTTTATACGAGAAGGCATTTATTTTATTCCGGATGGGCCCTCTCCAAATAGGATCTCGTTTTGCGAAAAACTTTGTTGCAAACTGAAAGTCCCAAACCAACCAGACCTCCATATTGCCGTGGTATATCGACCCCCAGGTCAGCGAATGGACACGGACGAAGCACTCATCACAGAGGTAAAGCAAATCTGCCGTAGCAAACATTTATTAATACTTGGAGATTTCAACGCTCCCGATATCGATTGGGTGTCAATGTACTGCTCGCGATTGGAAAATTCATTCGAACAGAAATTACTTCAGTTGGTAAATGAGGAGTTTCTTACCCAACATGTCACAATGAAGACGCGGTTCCGAAATGGGCAGCAGTCAAGCTGTTTGGATCAAATCATTAGTAGAGACGAGAATTGCATCCTTGCATTAAGTTCTTACGTGCCGCTTGGACGAAGTGATCATTGTGTTCTTGCTTGGGGGTACAGTCATTTTTCTGTACCCAAACGTCGTGAAGTTAGGCAGAGAAATGTTTGGAAAGGGGATTATCCCAAAATGAAAAAAATTACTGAATGGGATAGACTGGAGCCCTGCACATGAACCTGACCCAAATGCTGCCTGGTTCTTTATTAGTAAATTGATTCAGCAGTTGGTAGAGAAATTCTGCCCACTTAAAAGGCGATCATGCGTCTCCCGACCCGAGTGGGTGACATCGGAAATAAAAAGGAATCTCAAGAAGAAAAGAAGACTGTAGAGAACATATGCCAGATATCAACAATTTAAACATTTTTCCGCTTTTAAGAAAAAGCGAAATCGGTGTCGAAATCTTCTGAGAAAAGAAAGATCAAACTTTGAGTCAGAAATAGTCAAAGACATAACAAGAAATTCAAAAAGGTTTTATGCTTACGTTAATAAGGCAAAACGAAATCGCGACTGCATTCCTTGTCTTAAAGACAATCAGGGAAACAGGTTAATTGATAACTCTGATAAGACCTGCCTCTTATCCAATTTCTTTATGTCCGTGTCTACCGAGGAACCAGTTTTTGACGAGGAGGAATACTACAGTACTGCCACATCTACAAACAAAATAAGCACGGTGTCGTTCCCAATGGACACAGTAAGAAAAACTCTGAAACAGTTACAGCCCACTAAATCACCTGGCCCAGATGGTATATCCGCAAAAGTTCTCAATGAACTCACAGAACAGCTGGGTCTCCGTTCTCCAAGGTATTTGAAAGTTCGATGGAGGCGGGGGCTCTGCCTACCGAGTGGAAGATAGCCAACATAACCCCCATCTATAAAGGAGGAGAGAGGACATCACCAAACAGTTTCCGACCAGTCAGCCTCACAAGTATCTGTTGCAAAATGATGGAGAAGATAATCGAAACGGAACTGATCAGGCATCTTGAAGAAAATAACTTGCTTATTGCATATCAACATGGATTTCGAAGTGGTCGATCCTGCCTCACAAACTTGCTCACATCCATGGAAAGTTGGACAAAATTCATTAGAAATTGGTTTGTCAGTCGATGCGGTCTACATTGACTTAAGCAGAGCCTTTGACAGGGTTCCACACCAACGTCTGATATTTAAGCTCCGTCAAATGGGTGTGACTGGCAACCTACTCAAATGGTTGGCCGACTTTCTCACAGACAGGTGCCAGCGTGTTTGTATCGGAGACACCAAGTCTCACTGGGAAAACCTTCACAGTGGAGTTCCGCCGGGCAGCGTTCTGGGTCCCATTTTGTTTCTGATATACGTAAACGACTGCCTGGATTGTCTGACATGCGAAAAGGTAATGTTTGCTGACGATTTGAAGTTATGGAAGTCCATTGAAAAACCGGAGGATGCGCGAAAACTTACAACAAAACTTAGATCGCTTGCAAACATGGTGTGATGAGCGGCTGCTGAACCTTAATCTTAACAAATGCCAAATAATCCGACTGCGGTCTAGTTCCAGAAGGCTGATTGGGTTTGAATACCAGTACTCCATCAGTGGTCACCAACTCCAGGAGGTAAATATTCTAAAGGACTTGGGTATATGAAAAACACCAACTCTCAAACCATCGTCGCACTGTGCGAATATCGCAAAGAAACCTATGTGTATCTTAGGTGCAATCAGGAGGTCCTTCGTTAATTTTGACGGAGAGCTTATTGGGCGCGTGTTTGGAACATTTATCCGGCCGGTGTTGGAATATTGCGTTCAGGCGTGGCGCCCTTGGACGAAACATGACAACGCTCTGCTGGAGAAAGTTCAACGGAGGGCAACGAAACTAGTCAGCGGATTGGAATGCCTACCCTATGAGGGCCGCTTAGAAAGACTTAAAATTTTTCCTCTCTCTTATAGGCAATACAGAGGGGATATGATCTTAGTCTTCAAACTGGTCAAAGGAGTTGATTGTGCTCTTCAGATGGCCAACTTTTGTGAATTGGCAAACATGACAAGTCTCCGAGGTCACCAATACAAACTGAAAAGAAATCACGCCAAACTTGAAGTGCGGGCCAACTTCTTTTTTATATAATGAACATATATTTAGTCGACAGCAATGATTGATATAGTAAAACGACTATCGCCATGTAACATTTGCTTGTTTTGCTAGCGTCTATTTGTAAATAGGGTTTTCAAAAGCTCTGCCTATCTCCCTTTTATATACTGAATTATATACTGAATTATACCTACCGTTAGTCATCCCTTCCAGACTTCACCAGGTCAACTCACCGACACATGTCATTACTGCCATAACTAAACTTACTACCGTCAATAACTACCGTTAGCTGTCCCTTACTCAGTTCACCGATACATGTCATTATATCATAAGGTGAAAGTAACACTTTTAATTTATATCTGTCGCCATATGCCGATAGAAATACGGTCAAAGCTGCCCAGGTTTGTGGCTTAATCTCTTATAATTTCTTTCTTTCTGAAATTAAATGTCATTAAATTAATTAAATTAATTAAATTAAATTAATTAAAAATGAAATTAAATATCAAATGTTTGTTATGCCCATTCTTGAACATTGCTGTCCATTTCTCGGTTGAATGACTGAGTGTAGACGTTAGAAAATTAAAAAAGGTCCAAAGACACTTTACTCGAATCTCTTATAATAATAATAATAGGTTTATTGATTTGGCACTGCTTGGCGCCGTCAAATCCCCGATCCTTTCGAATACCTTGTACTTGACTAGGTGCCAGCTAACTAACCTAAAATTTCTATGGGTTTGAAGACTGAAAGCTGGCTATGGCTCACTTATCGCTTTCATAATAGTTCAAGTATTCCCCGAATTCCAGCCCTAACCCTCGTTATTCGTCCGTTCAACCTTCGTTATTCTTCACTGATTATACCGCCTCCTATATCTTCCACATCTAAACGCTCTCTGTTCATTACCTCTAGGTATCGCTTTCTTTGGAATAACCTGCCAATCCACTTAATGTTATCAAATACCCTGTCTTCTTTTAAGCGTAGACTGTACATTTATCTTAACAGTGATTCAACTTACCTTTTATTTTACTCATCCTTCCTGAGCAGCTTTATCCATAGCCCCAAGACAGGACCATAAAGTCGAACACAGTCTAAAATGCTGCGATTCGTTGGAACTTGTCATCATCAGAATTCAACTCTGGATCCTTAGATACTGAGGCTCAAAGTTCACTGACACTTCCTCGCGAGATTTTGTTTCATGTGCCAAAGTGATCAAGAACGAAACATAGCAACGTTTCATTTTTCTATCTAAAATGCTACTGCAGTATTAGCTTACCTTACCTTATTTCCCTAAGCAGTTTTCTTCTCCTACCCTCTATTCAAAAATGGAGACCTATTAAACTTTTCCTCCATTTTTTGGGAAGGAGTTTTAGTTCACAGCCTATTTTCTAGTTCACTATTACTTCTCAGAACATTGCATGCTGTTCTTATTCTAAATTCGAATATGAAGTATTTACTTAGAGGACTAATCACCTGGTTTTGTGGTGCACCTTCCGGTTATGAGTATGTTGCAGCTGGTGATTAGTGGCCCACATGACTCATAAATGGCTGTTATTTGACTATGCGCCAGAGGTCTCACTCTTATGATTTATACATCCATTATCTAAAAACACCCTTTTTTCTACTGTTAAAACGAATCAAAAATTTATGATAATTTGACATTTTACATTTTTTTCCGATAGCATCTTTTTTATGCATAATTTCATGAATGTTAAAAAAATTGTACGGGGTCTGATGGCCTGTCCAGTACGATAGATTTAAATATTTCCAGGATGCTGCGTAGGTATGTTTGGGCTACATTCGATTAACTGATCCATTCCCTCACCCTCTCCCTAAAAAATGTCAGCGAGGGATGCCAAGTATGTGCACTGCTCTCCTCTTTGCCAGACGATAACATGTCCGCTACCTCACTGTCAGTTGACCAGATCGATGTTTCCTAGGCGTCCCCAGATACATACATACGCATGCGACCAATTAAGAGTTCATTGACGTCTTCATCAACTTCTCTGCGCGTATAAGTACACATAATCACTTCCTGCGTGAATTCGCGGAATATTTGCGCTACCTCTCGCACAATATGCCTCCTAATTATCCTGTTGAAAGTCTGTTTAAACATTAGACGTGTTTATTTGAAAAAACAGATATAGTTAGCGAACTAGGAATATAAGTGAAAAAAACAAGAGCGTCACAAGTTCAATCACAAGTGCAGTCACGTGCGTGCACGCCACAGCAGAGCAAAATGCAATGGCACTCTTCGCACTCGCGCAAAAGGAGCGTTATTAGCCACCCGACCAAGCAGAGCTAAAATAATAAAAATCGATTGCACAATGAGCACACACAGTTTCGTATCTCGACATGTCGTGATTACAGTATATCCGGCTGATATCGACTTTTAGAAGGGTTTAAACTTATTTGCAATACTTATTTTTATCGCTGCCTGTTAGTAGTATGTTTTTTTGCATTTGTAACATCATGTATTCTCTACGTAATTCGAATGCGCAACAAGCCTGACACCTAGGTTTGATCTAGCTTGACGAAAAGACTAATACTAGTTATTTTATAAAACTAGATCAAACATTTTCAAAACTATATTATCAAATACAAATATGAAGACTGAAGGACAGCATGGAAAGTTTCTTACCGTTGAACTATTCTTGCTCCTTCTCCATTTCCACATTTTTAGCGATCAGGTTAACAAAGTCTTATATAACAGCAGACCCTGTAGAAAGTTTCAAACACGTGTTCCTGGTAGAAAATTCGAGAACAATGTGCGTCCGTAGAAACTTCTGGAAAATGCGCCTCTAAAGGGGCACGCGCACGATTCTTCATCCTATTTATACGTCTAATACTTAAAAAGGTAGAAAGCACTGGTTCTCGTCCGATCACCGAAATTAAGCTACGTTGGGCCCGGTTGGTACTTGCATAGGCGACCGGCTAGGAATACCGGGTGTTACTGACGTCACAAGGTCATCGAATGCATAGGAACCACATATAATATTTGTTCTCAAGCTTCGACAGTTTAAAAAACGTTTACACTTCGCTCGTTCTGATCCGGACATTAACGCAATTTCTTTCTGGACATCTGGAATTTTGCTTGTGCCGAAATTCCTCTCAAAATAACATTAAAATTGGAATTTGTTTATCACCTTAGTCGACTTGATTACACTGCCTCTACTCCAATAAAAAATGACAACCGCTGAGAAGTTTTGCACCTTTGTGCGAAACCCCTTGAAGGTCTGAAGTTATCAAGGATCTTTAAACTCTACAAACGACTGAGTCGTTCCTGAATATTCTTCTTATCTTTTATTGTTTTTTAAAGCGGTTTTGAACGCGTAGGTGGATTAATTGCTCATATTGTTCCTATTGCGGCGTCGTCAGAATTCCGTTTGAAATTTGCTCGTCTCCAAGCTTTTGATTTTTGGCCAATAATATGTACCCGAAGTCAGGACTCAACGAAATAATGTGTCATCGGATCACATGTCGTCCGTGTTTATCCGGATCAGCCTATAAGTGTTTATAGACAGTGTGATAGTCAGGCACACATCACTCGATATTGGAATCTTGAAAAAATAGCTCACTCAGCTTCACTCGCATCCTGCCTCCTACGGGCTTCAGAAAACAGTCTCTCCCCAGGAAAGGTGTCGATATCAGAAAGGAACAGTGAAACACTGGCAAACTTGATTCAAAGGTTGCATCGTTATTTGCTTCGTATTAATATTCGATAGTGAATTCGGTTCGGAAAAGCGCTTCTTATTGTGCTCAGTAAACTATTCGCTTGATAATTTAAGCTGCTCGTTAAAAAAAATGCATCCGTAAATACATCCTGCTGGCAGGGGGAACGCAAATGTTCACGACCCGACCACTTAACATTTGTGTTGCCCATGCCAGCAAGATCTCGACGAGGATGCATTTATATTTAACGAGCAGCTCAACTCATCAGAACGACATCAAATTGGAATTTGTTTATCACCTTAGTTGACTTGATTATACAGCCTCTACTCCAACACAAACTGACAACCACTGAGTGAACCAAAAGTGCAAAACCCCTTGAATGTCTGAAGTTTTCCAGGACCTTTCACCTCTACAAACAGCTGAGTCGTTCCTGAATATTTTTCCTATCTTTTATCGTTTTTTTAAGCGGTTTTTAACGCGTAGGCGGATTAATTAAGTCATTTTAAGTCACTTGTTTGAGGAAAGTAGGCTTTTCGTCCTTGAGCTCCATATTCACATTCAAAAATGATAAAAGAATAAACGTTTGCAGCAATACCTCTGACAAATGAAAACGTAAGGTCATCGATGTGTGTGGGCCCGGCATAAGCTGCCATTTCTGACACAAGCTTCCTTATATGTACAATAGTTTCTCAGCAAATGAGTATCCAGTTTGCATTTAAATTTGTAAACAGTTTCTGAAAAGACCACCACATCAGGGATTCCGTTCCATGCACCAACGACCCTCTGTGAAAATTCGTTCCGACGGACGTCGTGTGGACCAACTTTCTTTGCAGTTTAACGGGATGACCCCGCAGATGTTCCGTCTCAGCCAATTCAAAGAAGTCAGCAAATTCTGGGGCACACTCGCAGCCTCCGATAATCTGTTAGGTTTGGAGGAGGTTACCGCGTAGTTGCCTATAATTGAGAGGAAACAAATCAAGTTCAACTAGTTTGGTTTCGTAAAGCTAGATGACTTAGATTATTGGCCACCTTCGAAACCCTCGCCTGTACTCGTTCGAGCTGCAGATAATCCTTCTTAAACCACGGACGCCAGGCCTGGACGGCATCTTCCAAGTGAGATCGAACAAATGCTCCGTATGCTTTTCGGAATAGTTCCTTATCAATCTGCACAAATCCATATCTGATAGCAAATAAAAACTTGTGTTGCGCGATTAGCTGCTTTTACACACTGTGAAGATGGTTTGAGTGAGGATTTTATTAGAACACCAAGGTCCTTCTGTTCCTCACCAATCGAAAGGGGGTGCCCATTGAGAATGTATTGGTATTAATCATCCTCCTAACTGGTCTTTCTGGTATGGAGTCTTAGAAACACACACTTCCTAAAGTTAAAATTAAAGAGTTAACGAGCAGACTAGCTGCTAAGATGGTTGAGACTCTCTTGAAGTGCGTGCCTATCGGCATCTGATCTGACAACCCTCTAAAATCTAACATCGTCTGCAAACATGACGGCGCTGCAACCCAGGTCTTCAATGCAATCGTTGATGTAGAGTAAGAAGAATAATGGTCCTAAGACGGAGCCCTGGAGGACACCACTTAGAACTGGAGTAGGTGTTGACTTCGAAAAATCGATGCACACAGTTTGAAATCTTGCTGTAAGAAAATCGCCAATCCTTGACAGCTGTATTCTTCTTATTCCAATTTCAGATAATTTAAAGATAAGACGTTTGTGTGGGACACTATCAAACGATTTCGTGAAATCAGTGTAGATGACGTCAAATCTACAAACTTCATCCAATGCGCGAGTCTACTGCTTCCGAGAGCAATAAACTGGAAAGACAAGAGCGATTCTGTCTAAAGCCATACTGGAGCTCTAAGAGCAACCGTTTTTTCTCAAGGAACTTCATGGCCGCCCTCGTAATTATCGATTCCATTATTGTACAGCAAATTGACGTAAGGATGACCGGCCGATAATTGTTGACATAAGATCGAGCCCCACTCTTGTATATGGGGTATATATTTGCTGCCTTCCATTCGGATGACAGTTTCCCAGATTAAAAGGACGAATTGAATATATGCGCCAGTGGTTTGAAGAGTTTGCCGGCCAGTTCTTTGAAGAACTTTGTCGGTAAATCGTCCGGACCAGAGGACTTCGCTTCTTTCAGATTTCGTAGTTCTCGTTCAACGAGAGGTTCCGGGAAAGTTATATATTCAAGCACTGGACCGGCGTCTATAACACCACTGTTGTCGTGGTCAAGCTAAAGCTCCGGTTCTTTAGTGAATACCGAGGTAAAGAACCGACCCAAGAGCTCGGCTTTCTCCCAATGTTCAATGGCTTGAAAACCATTGCCATCCATAAGTACTGCGACTGGGTCCTTGTTTTTTATGCGACTATTGATATAAAGGAATAGAAATTTAGGCTTTTTTCAGCCTGTTGAACACATCTTGATTTATAGCTCTTCCTTACCTGAGGAATCCTTTTTTTTGACAGCATTTCTGCTTTGAAGAAATTCCTTGAGATGCTCTGCTGACCCTGTTTCTCTAAAAACCTTCCATTTCTAATTTTTCTTCTTTAACTGCCTCTTAAGTTCTCTTGTAAACAAGGCAGGGCGACAAGTTTTTTTTTGCACCACTGGACAAAAGCTATCAATCAGATCGAGTGAAACCTTCTTAAACGATTGCCAGTCATCCTCTGGTTTCCCTTTGAGCAAACAATCCCATCGCACGGACATCAGTTCTTTCTTGGACACGTTAAAATCAGCCTTCCATATATTTCTCTCGCCATCCATTCTCTTCTGACGCTGAGAATAAAGCGAGTAATCCCACATCAGCGTACTTTTGTCACTCTTGACGAGGGTTGCAATAGAATACACATCACCAATATTGGAGTAGTCCTTCGTAAATACTAGGTCAAGGCAATTTGCTGTCTGGTTCGCTCTAAATCTCATGGGTATGTTAACCTTCTGTGCCAGAGTTTGGTTGACAGTTAGATTCATTAGCTTTCTGCCGAAGATATTTGGCTTACCGTCAAGTTTTCTATCTTCCCAGTCTATTTTAGGTTCATTGAAATCTCCAGTAAGAAGCTCCTGGTGACTTGCAACTTCCTTGAGCAAATGAAGGAGGGACTCCTCAGCTGCACTTGGAATATAAGTGGTCTGTAGATCTTCAAAAATTGTAGGTTTTGTGAACGATACTTGTTATTATTTATCTAGAGAAATTCATATTCAAGGAAGATGGCGTGCGCTCGTCCGACGGTTGATATACCTGTCCTTACATATACGGCTTTGAACCATGTTTCCGTGATGGCACCAACATCGGGGTTACGTCTGAGATTAGTGCTTTGAGTTCGTCTACTTTCAAAAGGAGACTATGAGAATTTGTATACAAACATCTCAATTTAGACTGAATAACTTTTCTTTATAGACTTCTGCTCATTTCGTGCGTTTGAATGCTAGAGTCTGGCAGTTTTTTCCGAGATGAAATGGTGTCCATACCGCCCAAAATGAGTTCTGACAAGTGGTCATCCTCTGAGATCTAGAGAGCGCTCATTTTATTATTCGAGCTCTATACAGTTGGGTACTTCGTATTTATTGTACTCCATTTGTGTGAGGACCCGCCTTTATGATGTTCACTGTCTGCCATCAGAAAAACCTCTTCTTCACTTTTATTTCCCCTGGCTATAGTTGGAGCCATTTTTTCCCTTGTTCTGTTCTCCTTTTCAGTTCTGTTCTCAGAATCCTCATTTGCTGCCTTTCCGTCTGTTTGTAATCCAGCTGAAAACACACATCCCTGTGTGGATTATGGAGAGCCATTCTCTGTTCTAGGAGGCATGAAGCCTGAAGATCATTTTCAAGAATGATTTTAAGAGGCCTTAGTGATGAAAGTTCATGTGATACACCCGGCTTCCCTAAACGGAAATGCTTTGTGCATGGTAACGCATTCGCCATCTTGAAGAATTGAATTTGAGTATGCTCGGAACAGATCTAGGTCATGTTTTATCCTTTCCTTTGCAATCAGAGAAGTGTTTTGGGAGCCCCTTTAATAACTTGATTGTGTTTTTGGTCGAAATGTTTTATTGGTGACTTGGAGCTCTGATTTGTTGATAGTGCATCAGTATCCAGAAGATTTATAGTAAAGTAGACGATGTTATTTGCGTCAGTACGAGCAACGCAACGCCAATATTTTCTCCACTTGCTCCTGTTTCAACACCAGATAATTAAATCTGAGCAAATATCGGTAAGAATAAGCTATGTGTGGAGTTAAAACTCATTTTTTGTAAAATCGTCTTGGCCTTTTTCGGTGTAAAATCCTTCGTCTTCGATCCTTCAAATTTGACGAGCTTTTCAAAGTCACCCTTTTTTGTATCATCCAGCAACGATGTCGCATATGTTTTCTTATCCAAAGCATTATGGCTTCTGTCCGAGCTGGATGATAGAAGTTAGTTGAATGAGATTGTTTGATCACCCTTTTGATGAAAGGAAATGTCTACTGAGTTACTGAGCTCTGTAGATGCAATGTCTTTTAGCTCTACATTAGGTATTCTCGAGGAGGCTATGTTTGCATAGGTAATTTCTTTTGTTAGAATAATGGCTGTTACGTGGGTTTTTTTTCTGGGTGAACAATGAACTTTCTCTTTTAGATCGGCCATTTCTTGTTTCAAGTTATTTTTCTCATTCTAAAACAATAGGAATTTCTGTAGGAGATTTCAACACCCCATGCACTTTTCATCCTCAAAAGTGACATTCATTAGTGTTACCAAGCTTTTTGCCCGCTTGGCAGGAGGAGAAAAAGTCACTGAATAAAAGTCTGTGTCATCTTTTTCTGTTTCTATACAATTTCATTTGTCAATTTTCCGTGTGAATGTGGCTTAACGGTTAGGAGCGTCACCACATGTTTTTGCAACGAGGGTTCGGCACCCGACCGCAGCACCAATTTGTTTTCTCCACGCAGATGAATCCTGAGAATCTATGTTTTCCATTCCACTTTCGATTATTTGAGAATGCACTTAATTTATAAATCTTCTTAAAAAAATGTGCATTGGTGCAATAATATTTAGCAGTCAGACTTCAAGAAGTACGCAACGACTAGGCCGTTGTTGAGACTTCTCCTCCCCGATTGAGAGCAGATTAAAACAGCAAACCACTGACGTGAATTCTGGAGGCAGGTGAACGTTGAAGCTTGTATTTCTCGTATTTATAACGTCCGGGACGTGTTATTATCATCAGTAAAGGAATATTTGGATATCCACAGAATAGTCAAGTCTAAGCAAATAACTCCCAAATTTAGAGACTGGACAATCCACTCAAGAGTTATTCCAAATCAGCTGGTCTTCTTTTTATTTATTTATTTATTTATTGCCAGTTAACGGCAAGGTAAAAAGGGATATACAGTAGGGGGTCAAGCTGACAGTGAAAAAACTCCTGATCGTTCTTTTAAGTATTTTCAGGAGAAAAAACTGCAGCTTTTTGAACAGATTAAAGTTTAGGACAGGGAAGTGTTGACACAGGTGCACGGTGTAGTACTTATCCTTCCGATGTTGTGGATCTGGTCTTCTGTACTAGCAGCAAGTATGCCGTCGAGCGGCTGCTAGCTGTAGACTGAGGAATAACCCGATTACGGAATGCAGAGCCAGCAATATTGCCTTCAGCATGAAGTCCGGCATAGGATTCAGAGTCCGTGGATGCCATCAGAACGGAAGAGAGCTTCCAGAGAATCAGCACCCAAAATTCGTGGAAGGTGCCCTGAATGTAGAAAACTAGTGACAGCTCTCGTAAACAAAGGATAGTTTTGCTGAATTTTATTACTTCTGGGTTGTTGATTCCAGATTGCTATAGCGTTTACCGAAAAAAACTGACGGTATTTAACGGTGCGTGCCAAAGGAAGAAATAAGAATACATCTCTATGATTGGTGCGCCGACAGTGGTCGAGCTGCCTCAGGGATGTAAGGGAGTTAAAGGTAGTACCGTTTAAAAGCTTGAACAGTAAAAAAGTCCCTTCTGTAATCTACGAAGCCACAACGGGTTGAGGCTTGTTAGCTCACAGCGTTGTTGGTAGGAGAGGTTTCTGTGCTCTGAAGTAAAAACTCTTTTAGTAAAGAAGTGCTGGACTGATTCTATCTTCCTCCGTTCACTCGCGTGCAGAAGGCTAAATAGAAACGAGCAGTATTCCAGACGAGGTCTGACATATTTTTTATAAACGCTGGTCCAAATATTGAGGGTTTTAAAATTTCTGAGAATAAACCCAGTGGTTTGGCGTGCTTTAGAGACAATCAGGGTGCAGTGCTCTGACGGATTAAGACTACTAGAATATGATATGCCCAGATCCTTTATAACCCCGGGCACATTTAAGTCATGACCGTCTATGCTTAGATGAGGCTGATGTTTGTCACAACTAACCATAACGGAGCATTTGTGCCAAGAGAGCGAAAGGCGCCATGTACGACACCACTGAGCAAAGGCTTGAAGATCCTTTTTTAAGAGCTCAAGCACAATGTGGCGATCGACCGGTTTATAACGATAGGCAACTTTTAAATCATCAGCGTACATAAAGGGCCTACCATACTAAAAACCATCAGGAACATCGTTCACAAAAAGGCAAAATAGAAGCGGGCCGAGTAAACTACCCTTAATAACTCCACTCCTCGCGTGCGTGGGGTTGGAGATAACATCGGAAATGTTTACTTGTTGTGCGCGATCATTCAAATAGGAGGATATTAAGTCCAGAAGCTTATTACCTATGCCGAAGGAGGTAAGTTTCAGCAGGATGAGATCGTAGTCAACACAATCAAAAGCCTTCGTGAAGTCGAAATAAACGGTGTTAATTTGCAAAACCACTATCTGAAGATTGTAGCACATGATCAAAGTAAGAGAGCTGGCAGGTGTCACAAGATCTTTTTTCGAGAAACCCATGCTGAGCCGCATTAAGTTGGTTGATCTCTGTTATGTGATGCATCAACTTGTCTTTAATCAAGGTCTCTAATATCTTCGAGGCTGCTGGCAGTGTATTTATTGGCCTAAAGTCGTCAAATGACGTAGTTCGGCCGTGTTTGGGTATAGGCAAAATGTGCAATTCTTTCCATAAAATAGGGAAGGTTACACTTTCAAGAGCAAGATTGAATATCTAATACAGAAGTGACGGAATTATACCATTTGCATCCGTCTTTAGAACGCTGACCGGGACGCCATCTGGTCCAGGACTGTAAGATTGGCGAGAACGCCAAATGGCTACGGTTACGTCCCAGAGGGTAAGGTTATGTTTTCGAAGACGTTACCGGTCCAAACCCGGATTTTTGGAAAGGGGGCGACCGAATGTTCACTGAAAGTTCTAGACAAGAAAGCATTGAAGCTATTACACGTCAACTTAGCGTCAGCTATAGGGTTTCCAAAAGCGTCTCGAATTACAGGGTACTGAGTTTTTCCCTGCGCTTTTACTGTCCGCGAAAAGAGTTTTGCAACATTGTACGAAGGGTTTTCGGCAAAGTTAACCTCTTCAGCTAGTCGCTTTTCGTCAGAGAGCCTCTTAGCATGTTCAAAGATTTGCTGGATCAATGGCAGGACGGAAGTGTCATTTAGTCGATGAAAACGACGCGAGAGTCTACGCAATCTACGGCGGAAAGATAAAGGGAGGTAGACGTCATCCTTGACATTAATTATTTTCTTACGAGGAACAAAACGAGAAATGAGTGGACCTAGAACTTGGTAGAATGTATCAGTACAAGCATTTACATACAAACATAGAAATAAGTTAGTCCAATCGTGGGAATTAAGATGTGTTAGTAATTTCCCCATATTTGCTGATCGGAAATCGTGGAAAAAGCTATATTTTTTAGAAAACGTTTCATCAGCCTCGATTTCTAGTGAAGAAAGAACTAAAGCACGGTTTTAAATCCCAAGTGGGTCTAAAGGTGAAACTGACAATGGCTGACAACCTCTGCAGAAGATAAGATCAAGTATGTTTGATCCTCGGGTATGAAAATCAATTACCTGATCCCACATGCCAGTATCTATGGCCTCAAGCACGTTTTCGAACTTTGCAGGACCGGAAGGTGGAAACCAATGAACTTCAGGGGGATTGAAGTCACCTGCAATCAAGCAGTACTTCATATTTAGGTCAACTTAGGCATGAAGTGCCTGTGAGAGACGGAGATCGTAATCCCCGCTTGCGTTTTGGGGGGCGATAGACACAACCAACGAGTAAAGAGTAGCTATCTTTAAGAACTACTTAAAGCCAACAACTCTCTTCTACCGCGGCTAATTGTCAATAATCCAACGACAGATAGGTAAGTGGCTGCTTAATAAAGATGCAGCTTCCTCCGCCACGGCCCTCGTGTCGATCGTTACGAATATAGACGTACCCTTGAATATTGAGTTCAGAGTTGGATACACAGGGTGTTGCCCAAGTCTCTGTAACTATTACAATGTCGGGGCAGTGGATGAAAACCAGAGTCTGGAGCAATGGCATCTTAATAAGCATAGACCTGGTATTTAATACGAATAATTTAAGCGCGCACGTTTTTGGTTTCTGAGAAGGGACAGTTAGGCTGTCAGAGTGAATGCCTTCGGCCAAAGAAATGCCCTTTTTCACTTGAACTATTTGTCCGTTTCTTATTTGGAGATGTGCCTCGTAATTGGTCCTTCGTGTTTCCAGTTCTATTATAAACTGTCTCATTTTTATTCGCTCCTTCAGTCCGTATTTCGGTTGAAAAAAAACTTCTGAATGCAGGCCCCGTAGGGTTGCTTTTCTCTGTAGCAGGAGCTGTGCCTGTGCTTCGTTTTCCAAGATCATTTAAAGAGGTCTTGGTCGAGAATTTGATTTGGGTGCTGACAGAGCTTTCCCTATTCTATATGCCTTGAGAATGTGGATGGACTCGCCGTCCGTTAGCATCGTTTTTGCATACAATTAAAGGAGATCCAAGTCATGTTTAACTCGCTCCTTTGGAATAGTTGAAGCTGACTCCGGGACCCCTTTAATGACTTCATTATTTTTTCGACTCAAACGAGGGCCCGTTTGTAACTCAGATCTTTCAGCTGAGTGAGTACTGGTAACCAATTCACTTGGCCCGGTAGGTCCCCATGAACTGGGTTTTGGGCAGGCTAGAGCCAAATCTCTGCACGAATTGTTCTTCTTAGACCTTTCTTCTGTGGCTTAACGAACTCGCCAACCTCTTCAACATCGCATGTTGGTGCAACGTCTACCAGTGATGTAGCGATGGGCGGTAAAGCCAGATTAGTGCTGATGCTACCCAAACTAAGTACTGCTGGAGTGGCCCAAGGACTAGATGGGGCTCCCTTTGGAAGTAGCGAAGATTCCCGTGGTTTACCGGGTTCAGCTATCGCGATATGTTAAATGTGACTTTTATGTAAGCTTGAAGAAGCTATATATGAATGCGAATTTCGCTTTGCGCTAGGTTTATTACGAACAGGAGTTTTTTTAGCAGTTGGGCAAGATATAGATTTTTTTTAAGTTATCTATTTCTTGTCTTAGATTGCATATTTCTTGCTCCATCCCTGAGAATTTCTGCTGGAGGTTAAAACACCCCATACATGTTTTCGTCTTCGTAAGCTACATTAGTTAAGCTTACTGAAATTTTACCCCATAAAGTGGGAGGTGAACAAATAGCAGAATAACGATAGTTAAAATTGATTTCTGCTTGTCCATTCAATTTCTTTACAAGATCCCCTGCCAATTCGGCTGATTGGTAGAGGTGCCGATAGACAGTCCCAAGAAAATAGGTTGTGGACCATTTTTTGTGACAATAAACTTATGGAACTTGAGTTTTGCATGTTAGAATTGCCACAAAGTTAAAAGAGAGTCAGTAAGGATATTCAACAATAGGACTATGAAAATATAAGGACTCAGCCTTTGGTTTGAACCCCTTTAGCGATTGAGAGCAGATGCAAAGTGCACACAGCCGGCGTGAGTTTCAGAAAGCCGCAAAGACCGAGGGTCCAAGTCGCAATTTACAAATTCAGAGGAATATAAAGAAAATTCTTTAATAATTTTCCAGCACCGTGTCTTCTACACTGAGGTAGAGACTTAAAACTCGTAGGCTCGAGGTACTTAAAATTCGAAACCAATTTCAAACAACGCGGAATTTCTACACTAAGGTAGGGACTCAAACTTCGTTAAAACAAAAGAGCTGAAATTTGAAAGCAATTTCAAGTGACGCGGTCTTAAAAGCTCATATTGTTCCTATTGCGGCGTCGTCGGAATTCCGTTTGAAATTTGCTCGTCTCCAAGCTTTTGATTTTTGGCCAATAATATGTACCCGAAGTCAGGACTCAACGAAATAATGTGTCATCGGATCACATATCGTCCGTGTTTATCTTGATCAGCCTATAAGTGTTTATAGACAGTGTGATAGTCAGGCACACATCACTCGATATTTGAATCTTGAAAAAATAGCTCACTCAGCTTCACTCGCATCCTGCCTCCTATGGGCTTCAGAAAACAGTCTCTCCCCAGGAAAGGTGTCGATATCAGATAGGAACGGTGAAACACTGGCAAACTTGATTCAAAGGTTGCATCGTTATTTGCTTCGTTTTAACATTCAATATTTAATTTGGTTCGGAAAAGTGCTTCATATTGTGCTCAGTAAATTATTCACTTCATAATTTAAGCTGTTCGTTAAAAATTAATGCATCCTCGTAGAGATCTTGTTGGCATGGGCAACGCAAATGTTCACGATCCGTTCACGCAAGAAAATTATTCCCCGTTTTGGCCAGGATTCAAAACACCAACCTCTCGATTAGCGATAGATGCTCTTAAGTGCTCGGCCACGCCCGGGAAGCCATCAGACAAAAAATTGTATATACTCCAAAAATAATGATCTCTCCTGCCTTTGTTAACCGTTTTCGATTTCATGTGACACATACTTACCAGAAATACTCAATTCACTCTCAGCAGACCGAGGAGAAATACCAAGCAGCAATATTGAAGAAAGCAGTGCGCTACTAAACTTTACTAAAAGTAAGCTAAACAATGAAGGGCTTGCACACTGTGATGGATGCCGAGGACTCACAATCAGAGTTTTGAGATTAGAAGGAGACCTCGATCTTCTCTCGGAAATAAAAGGAGTGCTCATCAAACATAACAAAATTGAATCGCTAGAACACGATGCAAAATAGCTGAAAATACTCAGCAACTAGACTATAATCATCGCAAGGAAATGGTAGAGGTCAATAGACACAATAGTAAGCAAAACGAAAAGAGACAAAGGACGAAGTCATTAAAACAAACCTCTGAGTCAGTTGAAATACAGATGACCCATAAGAAAGTAAGCAAGGATGAAATTATGTCTTGCATTTCTCCAGGTTCGGGAAATCTGGTGCACATAGAATCTGTCTGTACAAAATTAAATCAGCGATCGGTGGTCTCTGAAAAATCGACAAACTGTAATCGTAAGGTATATTAAATGCCATGAAAGAGCGATAGCAGCATGCTTTATGCATGTTTATCGAACTAAAATGGAGCAGGTCATGGTAGCTAGCGAAGAAATGGCGGAAAAGAGGCCTGCAACTTATCGTCAGACTTCGTTGCCACAAACCCAAATTCCAGTTTCCCGGGCGCTATTCGAGTAATTGCAGTGTCAGAAGAAAAAAAAGCGGTTTTAAAGATCAATAGAGATGTCTGAATATTAACTAGCAGGCTTACCGATGAAGACCAATTTGAACACAGTATTAAAGACGGTAACAAAGTGCATGATTCAATCTTACATCACTAAAAGAAACGAGTGTTTCCCTGACAGATCATTTTGTCTGGTAGTTTAGGGAGTCTCCGAGGCTACTGGGGAAACGCCAAAAGAAAGGGTTAAATACGAGCTGCTGAAATTCAAAAATTCATTGAATAATACGCAAGAAACTGGTGTGATAATCGAAATCAAATGGATCTTTCGATTGGGGCCTCTCATTAGAAATGAAACGCATGAGGTACGACCAAGACCGTTAAAAGTCGTCTTGTGGAACAAACAGCAGGTAGATCTTTTGCTCTCTCGAAAGTCCTGACTACCAAAGAATCATCGTGGAGTGTTTTTTTAGCTGAATTACTCCCCCATTAATTTGATGAAAAGGAGGACACTAGTAGCAGAATTTAAAAGATGTCAATACGAAGGGGAAAAAACTTGAAAATTGTAGACAACGAAATTGTAAAAACGGTGCGCTCGTTTTTATGGGAACATCAGGTGAAATTGATGGCAACCACGCCGGTCAAAAGCCCTACCAAACGCATAAGGATTTGAACCCAGACAGGGGACTGGATATATCTTGCGCAATATCTAGCAATAATCACCATGCGAAAGAAAGTTCGAACAGTCTTCAGAAATCGAGGGAACAAAACAAGATGACAATGATGTACACAAATGTGCAGTCTATTGAACAAAATGGATAAAATCAAACTGGTCGTGGACCATTAACAACCTGACTTCATAGCTCTAACTGAAATATGATTAAATGAGCAAATCGCAGACTATAGTTGCTGAATCTACAGAACCTAAGAAAACTCCTAGTAAATCTGAATAATTGGCTAATCCAGGCATTAAAATCAGTAATGTCATTACCGATGGGAAAACTGCTTACCCCTCAGCATCTACAACAGCTGAAAACGCTAATGTTAGAATCCTCCCTAACCCACAAGGTGGCTGAAATCCCCAAATAATTAACGCTTCTAATTATGTTACCAGTTTTTTTGAAATAATTCAGTATAATTCAGTATATATAAGGGAGATAGGCAGAGCCTTTGAAAACCCTATTTATAGATAGACGCTAGCAAAGCAAGCAAATGTTACATGGCGATAGTCGTTTTTAGTATATCAGTCATTGCTGTCGACTAAATATATGTTCATCAAGTAAAAAAGAAGTTGGCCCGCACTTCAAGTTTGGCGTGATTTCTTTTCAGTTTGTATTGGTGATCTCGGAGACTTGTCATGTTTGCCAATTCACAAAAGTTGGCCATATGAAGAGCACAATCAACTCCTCTGACCAATTTGAAGACTAAGATCATATCCCCTCTGTATTGCCTATAAGAGAAAGGAAAAATTTTAAGTCTTTCTAAGCGGCCCTCATAGGGTAGGCATTCCAGTCCGCTGACTAGATTCGTTGCCCTCCGTTGAGCTTCCTCCAGCAGAGCGTAGTCACGTTTCGTCCAAGGGCGCTACGCCTGAACGCAATTTTCCAATACCGGCCGGATAAATGTTCGAAACACGCGCCCAAAAAGCTCTCCGTCAAAATTAACAAAGGACCACCTGATTGCGCCTAAGATACACAAAGCTTTCTTTGCGATATTTGCACAGTGTGACGATGGTTTGAGAGTTGGTGTTATCCATATACCCGAATCCTTTAGAATATTTACCTCCTGGAGTTGGTGACCGCTGATGGATTACTGGTATTCAAACCTAATCAGCCTTCTGGAACTAGACCGCAATCGGATTATTTGGCATTTGTTAAGATTAAGGTTCAGCAGCCACTCATCACACCATGTTTGCAAGCGATCTAAGTTTTGTTGTAATTTTCGCGCATCCTCCGGTTTTTCAATCGAGTTTCATAACTTCAAATCGTCAGCAAACATTACCTTTTCGCATGTCAGACAATCCAGGCAGTCGTTTACGTATATCAGAAACAAAATAGGACCCAGAACGCTGCCCTGCGGAACTCCACTATGAACGGTTACCCAGTGAGTTTTGGTGTCTCCGATACAAACACGCTGGCGCCTATCTGTAAGAAAGTCGGCCAACCATTTGAGTAGGTTGCCAGTCACAGCCATTTGACGGAGCTTAAAGATCAGACGTTTGTGAGGAACCCTGTCAAAGGCTTTGCTAAAGTCAATGTAGACCGCATCGACTGACAAACCCATTTCTAATGATTTTGTCCAACTTTCCATGGATGTGAGCAAGTTTGTGAGGCAGGATCGACCACTTCGAAATCCATGTTGATATGCAATAAGCAAGTTATTCTCTTCAAGATGCCTGATCAGTTCCGTTTTGATTATCTTCTCCATCATTTTGGAACAGATACTTGTGAGGCTGACTGGTCGAAAACTGTTTGGTGATGTCCTCTCTCCTCCTTTATAGATGGGGGTTATGTTGGCTATCTTCCACTCGGTAGGCAGAGCCCCCGCCTCCATCGAACTTTCAAATATCTTGGAGAGCAGAGAGGCCAGCTGTTCTGTGAGTGCATTGAGAACTTTTGCGGATATACCATCTGGGCCAGGTGATTTAGTGGGCTGTAGCTGTTTCAGAGTTTTTCTTACTGTGTCCATTGGGGACGACACCGTGCTTATTTTGTTTGTAGATGTGGCAGTACTGTTGTATTCATCCTCGTCAAAAACTGGTTCCTCGGTATACACGGACATAAAGAAATTGGATAAGAGGCAGGTCTTATCCCAGTTATCAGTTAACCTGTTTCCCTGATTTATTACTTTTTCAAATTCACGTTTTCCACCAATTCATGCTAACTTCCCTCAAAATCTCATTTCTATGCCACCCCCCTTTCTTTCAAATACCACAATATAACCTTCCTTTACAAGGTTTTCACCCTTATATGCCGTTGTACAATAATCTCAGTTCTTTTAACAGATACATTTCGACAAATTGTTGACCTGAGCTATTATGTTTCTTACCTTTTGTTTCTTCTTTCCAGTTTTCTTCTCCGCCACCAAATTATCCTTTTTTATAAATACTGATGAGCGTAACCTGCAGCTCAGGAATACACTCAGCTTAGTTTCACTGAATGCGAGATCAGTTGTAAATAAGATGGCTGAGCTTAGAACAGTAGCATTTGAGCTTGATCAAGATGTGCTGTGCATCACTAAATCCTGGGCTCAATCTCTTGTTTCTGACTCAACGCTTGCTATAGATAATTAATTTATTAATTTATTTTATTTATTGCCAGTTTACAGGCAAGGTCAAAACAAAATACAGTAGAGGGTCAAGCTGACAGTGAAAAGAACTCCTGATCGTTGTTTCAATCTGTACCGACAAGACTGCGCTGAAAAACCTGGCGGTGGTTGCCTCCTTTATATTAAGTCATCCTTTGTACATTTCCCTTTTCAGCTGAGCATTTCGTCCTTTTCTGGAAATGTATGCTTTGCTTCAGTCATCCTCCCTCACAATAAAAAAACGTTAATTGGCTGTGTCTATTATCCTTCGTGTTATTCTGGCAATGAAAGCGAGTTCTGTGAACTATTTGAAAAAGTGGCAGACACTCAATTTGATGTCAAAATAATCGTAGGCGATTTTAATCTGCCAGAAATTGACTGGCAGGCAAATTCCTCTCCGCTTAACATCATTAATTGGTCTATACCACTAACTTACCAAACATGTCCCAACTGGTCAGATCAGTTACTAGAAATTACAACATTTAAGATTTAATTCTTGCAAATGATGTCCACCCTCTCTTAATGAATTTTCATCATGATCTTTTCACCAGTGATCACGCAATAATTCACTGTTGTTTTCCAGTGCCCCTTCTTACGAAGCCTGAGGGTAAATGCAAATACCTCGACTTTGCTAACACAAACCTTGAAATAATAAATAATTTCGTAAGCACTCTAGATTGGCATAGCATATTTTCAATCAACGATCCAAACTTTTTCCGTGAGCTATTGCAGAGCCTCACAGAAAAAATCCAGCCTTTAATCCAGTTTAAGATTTTTAAATTAAATACAGCTTCTTCTACTGTTCCACATTTTCTCCAGAACAGACGTAAAAATTGCGAAAGCAACTTAAAGATTCATCTAAAAGTACTTCGTCAGTTCATTTAAGGGTTGCACAAATATTTGAATTAGCATCGAAAATTAGGCTCGCGAGAGATAAGCGTAGGGAGTCTCGGGCACTTAGTGATGCCAATTCATCCTAATCTGTTGCTCATATCTTCCATGTTCGGTCATCGGCTAAGCATCTGAATGTAACACTGCTCTTACTCGACTGTAACAAACAATTTGTTAAAGAAGATTTAGGCAAAGCAGAGTTGATAAATTCATATTTTGCCAACCATTTTACCACTGAAACTAGTTCCACTCTCACAATTCCTCTGCTTTCAAATTTGCTTCAAACAACCATTAATTTCTCGCCTTCATGTATTCAAAAGGAAATAGCTCACCTAAAAAATTAACATTCGGTTGGAACTGTTAACATTCCAAACTCACTTATTAAACAGTTAAGGGAATTTCCACCTTTACTAAGCAAATTATTCTCAGTATTTCTCGAAAATGGTTTCTTCCCCGATTATTGGAAAACGTCTATTATAATACCAGTTTTTAAATCTGGTTCCCGCTCGGACATTCATAACTATCGTGGTGTTCCTAAAACGCCCTCTCTTGCTAAACTTTTCGAAAAAATAAATGCAAAACAAATCACGGATTTTTGCATAAGCAATCAAATTATGAACTTTTTCCAACACGGCTTCTTACTGGACCGCTCTTTTGAAACCTGCCACATGTCTTTCTAAATCTACTAACCTCTCGTCGTAATGATCAACTCTCTGTGGTAGTTATCTATTTCGATCTTAGTAAGGCATTTGATAAAGTGCCTCATAAACGAATTCTAGCATAACTAGAGGCTCTAGGATTTCGTAGTCCCCTTACTGACTTTATTAAATCATACCTCAATGATCGTAAGCAAAACGTTTAAGTAGGGTCTTCATTCTCAAGTGCTACTTTGATTTTTAGTGGTGTCCTTCAACGTACCGTATTAGGTCCTTTGTTGTTCTTACTGTATATAAATGATATTTCATCGATAGTTAAACATTCTCAATCTTTTATTTATGCCGATGACCTCAAATGCGTGTATTCCTTCTCTAACTCTACGACCGAACGGTGCCTAGAACAAATTCATTCAGACTTAGACGCTCTTTCGGCCTGGAGCTCCACTTGCCTAATGGAGTTCTCACATACGAAGTGTCGCTACATGCGTTTTGGCCTGTAAGGCTGCCGCAACCTCTTATTTTTGAAGGTTGCCCTATGATTGAATGTTCCTCCATCAATAAATTAGATCTTTCGCCTCATACCGATAGAATAACGACCAAAGCTGCTCAGACATGCGTCTTCATTTTTTATAATTTCAACCTTCGTGAAATTAAATGAAGACTTTATCGTATGTTTGTACTTCCCATTCTTGAATTTTGCTGTCCTTCCTTCGGTTTAATGAACGAATCTAGCCGTTAAAAAATTGAAAATTTCCAAAGACATTTCACATTAAAACTCCTTTTTCTGACTCTTTCAACTACTTCCAACTCAACAAGATGCCAGCTAACGAAGCTAACAATTTCTTTAGGTCAGGAGACTGAAAGCAGGCTTTTGTCTCCTTTTCCGACTAAATAATATTTCAACTCTCCCCAAGCTTTCTGTCATTACCCCTGTTATTCTTCCTTACAACCTTAGAAATTCTGCCCTAATTATACCTCCCCCTGCATCATCCACGTGTAAACGCTATCTCTTATTTGCTTCTAGGTATAGTTTTCTTTGGAATAACTTGCCAATTGAAATAAGGTCGTTAACAAGTTTATCTGCATTCAAGCGAAGACTGCACATTTATCTTAACAATGATTCTATCAACCTTTTATTTTCCTTATCTTTTCCTAGTAGCTTTCCCCATGACTCGGAGAAAGGACCATCGGTAATTTAAGTGATCCTCTTGAAACTATATTTTCGCTACCTCAAGGCACCCATGTACTATGATGTCTCCTTATGTCACCAGTCATTCAAACGAGGAAGTGATCAGAAAGTTCAAGTTCAGTGGTCCACAGTCTAAAATGCTACCATTTCTTTTGATACTCACCATCATCAGAATTCAATTCTGGATCCTAAGATGCTGAGGACTAAAGTTCTTTGACGCATTTTCATGAGATTTTGTTTCATATGCCTAAGTGATCAAGAACGAATCATCTCAACATTTCATTATCTAATTCTGAAATGTTACTTTAGCATAAACGTACTCTACCACCTGACCATTTTTTCCTGAGCAGATTTTTTTCTCCTACCTTCTATTCAAAAATGAAGGCCTATTGAACTCTGCCTCAATTTTTAAGGTTGGAAATTTTAACTGCCTATGTTTTACTAGTTCACCATTAATTTCAAAACATCGCTAACTGCTGACATAGCAGGACAAGTTATGCATTTGTACATTTTATCTGCACACATTGTCATAAATTTATTTCGTTACTAATGTTTGCTTAGACAGTGCCTTGCCAGTGCTTACAAAATATTAATTCTAAAGAATAATAAAGGATAACCGATTACTCTGATAGAATCATCATCTAATCCAATTTCTTTATATCCGTGTAAAAAGAGGAACCTACTTTTGACGAGGCAGAATACTACAGTTCTGCCACATCTGCAAACAAAATTAGCATGGTTTCGTTCCCAATGGACACAGTAAAAAAACTCTGAAACAGCTACAGCTTTCTAAATCACCTGGCCCAGATGGTATATGCGCAAAAGTTCTCAATAAACTCACTGACCAGCTGGACTCTCCGCTCTCCAAAATCTTTAAAGTTTGATTGAGGTGAGGGCTCTGCCTACCAAGTGGAAAATGGCAAACATAACCCCTATCTATAAAGGAGAAGAGAAGACATCACCAAATAGTTCCAGACCAGTCAGCCTCAAACGTATCCATTACAAAATAGTGAAGAAGATAATCAAAACGGAACTGATGAGGCATATTGAAGAGAATAACTTGCTAAGGTCATATCAACATGGATTTCGAAGTGGTGGATCGTACGCCACAAACCTGTTCACATCCATGGAAAGCTGGACGAAATCATTACAAATGGGTTTGTCAGTTGATACGGTCCACATTGAGTTTGGCAAACCCTTTGACAGGACTCCACACAGACGTCTGATCATTAAGCTGCTTCAACTAGGTTTAACTGGTAACCTACTTAAATGGTTGGCCGACTTTCTCACAGGCAGGCGCCAACCTGTTTGTATTGGAGACGCCAAGACTCACTGTGAAGCCGTTCACAGTGGAGTTCCGCAGGGGAGCATTCTGGGTCCCATTTTGCGTCTGAAAAACGTGGACCACTGCCCTGATTGTCTGACATGCGAGAAGGTTATGTGAGCTGACGATCTGAAGTTATGGAACTCGATTGAAAAACTGGAGGATGCGCGAAAAAAAAAAATAAGATCGCTTGCAAACATGGTGTGATGAGTAACTGCTGAACCTTAATTTAAACAACTTCCAAATCATCCGACTGTGGTCTAGTCACAGAAGAATGATAAGGTTTGAATGTCAGTACTTCATCAGTGGTCACCAAATCTAGGAGGTAAATATTCTAAAGGACTTGGGTATATGGATAACACCCACTCTCGAACCATTGTCGTACTTTGCAAATATAGCAAAGAAAGCTGTGTGTTATCTATCACACGACAAGGAGCGTTCCGAACCCTCATACGTTGTCAGCAACATCACAGCACTATCCGATTGCATATAGCTATTCTTTTTTTTTAGTAAAGCAGTTTTTTTCTCCTATTTTTTTTAAATTGGTGGCTTGCCGAACTCCGCCTCCGATTTAACCGTAGGAGTTTTTTACTGCTTCTTTTTTAGTTCACTGCTTGTGTTAAAGATTGTTGACTTTTGCTTTAAAAATGGCAAATCGTTCTGAATCGGACATGCCTACCATATTGTTCATTTCTGCTGTTAATATGGCTGCTCACATAGTGCAGCAATTATCCACTTTGTATTTATTTACACCGCGATACTAAGTTTGAAATGACCAGGCTCTCTGGGCCTTAAATATACAATTTATTTATTTATTTATCTAAGGAGCAATCAGGAAGTCCTTCGTTAATTTTGACGGCGTGCTTGGTGGGCCCGTGTTTGGAACATTTTGCTTTAAAAATAACTTGCAAAACTTTTTATTTTTATCTCGGTCTGTTTGTAGTATATTTATTCTGTTGTTAACATCATGAATGCTCTACGTTATTCAAATGCGCAACGAGCCGCACGCCTAGGTTTTCCTATAGCTTTATGAAACAAATGGTACTAGCTGTTTCATACAGCTAGATCAAACATACTCAACACTATGTTATATAATACAAATATGAAGTGTGTTAGACTGCATTGAAAGTTTTTTTTTACCTCTGAACTCTCCTGTTTAGCTGTTTTAAATTAAAATTTTGCTATTTCTTAAACTTGGAAAACAGGTTGTTTTACTTAAAACAAACTCTTCATTTCGAACACTGCTTTTAAGCAAACAAACAAACCAAAGCAAAAGTGGTAAATGAAAAGAGCAGTTTATTTTAGGTTTTTCGTTTGTTCTTAGGATTTAACGGCGCCCAAGCAGTGCCAAATCAATTAACCTATTTATCCGGCCGGTGTTGGAATATTGCGTTCAGGCGAGGTGCCCCTGGATGAAACATTAGTGCTTTCTGTTGGAAAAAGTTCAACGGAGGGCGATGAAACTAGTCAGCGGATTGGAATGCCTACCCTATGAGGGCCGATTATAAAGACTTGTAATTTTTCCTCTCTCTTATAAGCATTACAGAGGGGATATGATCTTAGTATTCAAACTGGTCAGTGGAGTTGATTGTACTCTTCAGATGGCCGACTTTTTTGAATTGGCAAACATGACAAGTCTCTGAGGTTACCAACAAACTGAAGAGAATCCACTTGAAGTGCGGACCAACTTCTTTTCCCAACGGGTGATTGAAGAAAGGAACAAACTGCCAAATTCAGATGTTCAGGCTGAAAGCGTTGAAATGTTTAAAAAAAGACTTGGTGAATTTCTTACTTGACGGACATATATTTAGTCGACAGCAAAGACCAATATACTAAAACTACTATCGCCATGTAAAATTTGCCTATTTTGCTAGCGTCTATCTGTAAAAAGTGTTTTCAAAGGCTCTGCCTATCTCCCTTATATATACTGAATTATGTTTCTTATAAAGTTTTCAAACATAATTATAAAGGTTAAATATTAATGAAAAGCAAATATGCATAGCTTAATTTTGTTTAAGCTCTCTTCCCCAACGCATCTCAACTAATCATCACCGATAGGATCCGATTTGTCAAATGAAAAGTTTTAAATACGGGCGAGGAATTAAATCCAGGACTCCCGTTTTCAGCTGATCCTGACGATCAGTAATCCTCCTTGCAGCTCGTCTTTCCTTCTTCCCGGATCCCCGCTGGACAATCATCATTCGGACTAAGATTAGTTTTGTACCTAGGTTTTCCCTTTTCCATAATTTCTCAATGTTCTTAGGTTATTCGTATATTGTATTTACCAACGTCTTCCTTTCCTTCATGGGTCGTAGATTTCTGATTCTGGGCACGTTACAAATTGGTGGCAGCGGTGTCCTTTCTACACGGGCGGCAACTTAGTGGGTAAAATAATCAAGGAGCTGCAGTAGCTCGGTGCGTCCCAGTGCTCTGGGCCCCCACCAGAGAAGCTGACACGCTTCACGGATTTCGCTCGCTGGGAGGCCTGATGCAAAGATGACCTTCAAGGTGTTGATGCAAAGGCGCAGAGTGGGCCCACCCTAGCTCTATTGGACGACGAGGACTTTGATCTCACCCGCTCAGCAGACATCTCGGCGTCATCAACCACTTTGGAAGAAACCAACCTATTCTGCAGTGCCCAATTTGGTTTTCATCGAAGATGCTCTAAGCTCACCAGTATACTCTATGTGCACGAGAAATGGACGACGGCCGCAGACCGAGGCAATCCTATACACTCCTTATGCTTTGATTTCTATGAGCATTTAATATTAAGCCGCACGCACTCCTCTTAAGACGTTTTGGGAAAATGAAAATTCGAGGCAGCATGTTCAAATTGACGCAATTGTTTGGCCAATAGGGTGCAGAGGGTTGCCTTTGGCAATTATATCTCGGATTTGTTAAAGGTTGAGAGTGATGTTCCAGAGGTTTCTGCTTTAGGCCCACTAAGCTTAAAATGTACGTTAACGACTGACTCCTGCATCTGTATTACGATGCTTTCATGTTCGGGGATGATGTACAATCATGGTGGACGTAGGCTATGCCGATGGTGCAAAGAGGTTGTAATCGCATATTAACAAACTAAGTGTCAGGCCGACCAGGTGGATTCTTCAGCTTAACGTACCTGAGGGTGTAATCAGACAACTTAGCACCGGTCGAAAAGTATCTCCGAAACACTAGTATTCTATTAATGGCACTGTAGTAAAAGATGTAGTGGCGCAAAAGAATCTGGGCGTGTGGACAACCGCGAACTTCATGCCATCAGAAGAATGTACGAAGATGCTCCAGATGGCTACTATTATGTTGCACTGGACCAGGTGTTTGTTTAAAATATTACCTTAAACATTTTGGAAAACCTTTGGCTCCTTCGTGAGGCGCAATGCCAGCATAGAAACCGTGTATGAAGAAATATATTGATATCTTCGAACAAAGGCAACGGAGGGCAACAGTTACTCAATTCAACTTGAAAAGCCAAATCGACACAAATCTGTTTTGGTGATTCATCGTTGGGTTGATATAATTACAGGAATAATAAAAGCATGAGAATTTGACAGGCTCTATAAGCAACTTATATTTAATAATCATCATTCCCACGCCACCACATGGGCAAGTCGGCGAGTTGAGGTCATTGGAATTGGGGGAGAAGTTAGGTAGGGTAATGTGCGAAATTTTCGGACGTCAAGTTAACGGAGTGACTATCACATTTATGTACGGGGAGAGAACAACTGTCCTCATGAGGCGGAAAGGGAATTTGGCTCTTGAGGGAAATGGGAATGGGCATTAACGTACCGTATTTGCCCCTTGAAATTTAGCGTAGTGTACATATAAACAACGTGGAGGGCCCTGGTTCAAAGATGACCATGGAATATGACGAATGGGGCATCAGTCTGAAGTGGTTAGTAAATCCTTCATCAGTTCGGCTCATTTTGGAACCTGTCAAGGTTCCCTTTAAAGATTTCAAGCGATGGTGATACCAAAACATCTGAGTTAGGGCATTCTATGGTTTTAAAAATGCCTTTAATCACCGTCTGCTTAAGACAACACTTCAAACCCTCCACACATAACATTTAATTGTTCTAACGAGCGCATGTTTTGGACAACAGGCTAGTTGTCAATATCTCGTATTTACTAAAGATCCGGACAGTATAGACGAGGTATACTGCCTACCTCGACTTGGTCGAAGTGATCATGCAGTACTCTCATGGGAGTAGGGTTTATATTCTGTTCCATCTGCAATAAAAGAAACTAAGTCATACCCTTTGGCGAGAAGACATTTGCAAACTGAGAATTGAGACATCCCAAAGTATCAAGGATCTTCTCTTCTCCGGGAACATCGCGGAGCACTGGAATTTATTGAGGGGGTGGTTGTTGAATCTAATAGAGTGCCACGGACCGTCATCAAAAGTAAGGCAATCCAACGGAATATAGTAGCTAACAAGAGATTTCAAACGAGATATTAGCAGGAAAATAAGGCTTTCGAATAAAAGTTGCCGATCTAATGAAAATATAAAATTGTAAGCATATTAACTTCAAGGGAACAAGGTAAAAAGCGTAATCTTCAAAACACGATGGGATTTCGAGAGCGGTTTGCTCCATCGAGCAGGTTGAAATGCCAAATAACTCAACAGCTATTTCCAAAAAAGCACACGTAATAGGAAACCAATTCCTGTTAAAAAAGATGACGTTTACAAGATATCGGATATTAAAGCCAAAGCTGAACATTTTCGCTGTTCTTTCACTTGGTTTTTACCAGATAAGCTAATTTTATTCCGTCTAGTTATGAGACTATGGGAGCGCCAATTATTCCGAAAATGCTGTTTTGAGAAGAGGCAGTCTTCGAAGAACTCAAACTTCTGAAGGTATGTCAAAACTCTGATCGATGAAATTCCACAAAGGCTACTCCTTGAACTAGCTTGAGAGCTAGCCAAACCCCTCTCCTTTCTGTGCCAGAAATCGTTCAATGTGGTAGTTCTCTATTCAGCAGTTCGACCGTCAATTTCGACGAGGTCCACGGTATGCTCCACATCAGGTGTTGCAGGGACGGTGACTTGCGCGTGAATTAGTTTTCAGTGAAAGTAGCCTTGCGCTGCAGCTACCGCACTCTCTCCTCCTCCCCCTCCTGCGCCCGGTGTCAAGGCAGAGACAGAAGACCGGAGATGGGAGAGGGCGCAGGTGGCTAGCGTGGCCGGAGCCGCCCCTGGACAAGCCAACACACCTGGCTTGGATCCCACGGAGTGGGAGTGCCATAAAGGCCACATTAAGGAGTCATTGTAACCTGACTCTCCGTCCGCCAGTCAGCCACTCCACACAAAACACACATTGGGCTGACCACGCGGTCCGAGTTATACCGTCAGTTTGCAACCTTCCAAGCCACGGCTTTATGTGCACCGTGAAAGTTTCCAGTGCGTCAGATTGTTTATATAGAGGAAAATACGCTGACCTCTCAACCTCACTCTCTCCCCAACCCCCAAAATTAGACCACTGTCCGAGCCGGTCAGTTGTCTGATGCGGAAGCGGGCGCAGCTGCTGGTGACATCGTCTACGTGTACTATGTACACCACCTGGCCCCCGAAACACAAGCACCAGGATTTCACACCGGAAGGGGGGTTTAGCGGCTTACATCTCACATATGTGAGGTAGCCAGAGGTCACGTTAAGAAGGAGCCATCGCAGCCTGACTCTCAGACCACAAGTCAGCCACTCCACACAACACACATTGAAATAAATGCGAGGCCTGAGTGTAATTGTCAGTTGGCAACCTTTTAACCACGGCAGTTAACGTTACCGCACACTCTTCTCCTCCCCCACCTGAGCCCGGTCTCACGACACAGGCAAGAAGACCAGAGATAAGAGTGGTCGCAGGTGGCTGGCGCGGCCGGAGCCGCCCCTGGGCGTACCACCACACCTGGCTCGGATCCCAGAGAGTGGGAGTGCCATAAAGACCACATTAAAAAGGAGCCATTGAAGCCTCGACTCTCAGTCTGCAAGTCAGCCTGGAGAGTATGGAAAGGATGATGGGGACGGGGGGTATTGTTGTTTGTTTGAGTTTTACGACCGCGTAATTTGCGATCTGCAAGCCACGGCCGGCTGCAGAAGACGTGAGACCCAGCATTTTTAGGGCACATTTTCTAGCCCCATTCCTCCGCGAGGAGGCAAGCAGTGCTATCCCTTAATAGGGTTGCTCGGACATCCCAGACGGCTGCCGAACTCCACTATGGGTCCCGGATTTTTTTAAGTGGGAGAACGACCCGTGTTAGTCTGGGCCGACTACGGGGTTGCTGTCGCCCCCCACCGTAGGACTTTTTGAGAGGTGGGAGCTGGGAAGTTCGGGAGTCAGACATACCGGGTGCGGAGGCACACACAACACCGGAGACCCTCACCTGGTTTAGCCCGCCGGTCGTGACGGTTGCCCGGGGTGTGGCCGCTGGGAAAAACCCAACTTAGAGGAGCCACAGGAGTGAGTTGGGTACCAGTTAGATGAGGCAACAGGAGCATTCACCACCTGAACGAGACAAATGGAGTAACCAAATGCTATCTGTGAGGTGCTTCCCCTTACAAGTACCCCTACACCCCGGGAGTTCTCCATACAGACTGGAAAACAGCCCGTATTACACCACTTCAAAAAATTAGAAGTCATGCAATTGCTACAAACTACAGGCCTGTCAGCCTGACCTCAATCTGCTGCAAGGTTATGCAAAAGGTTTGTCGAATAGGAATTAATGATTAATTTAGAAACCCAGAACCTCTAATCCAATGCACAATATGGCTTTCGTAGGAAGATAATGGGTTAAGAACTTACTTTATACGATGCAAAGCTATAAAAAATACGCTCGATTCAAAAGACACTGAAATGTGGCTTACATTGCTTTCCAGAAGACCTTCGATAGTGTTCCTTACCAGCGTGTTCTTTAAAAGTTGACAAGGCGCAGGCATCGGAATTGGAGTCCCACAAGTTTCAATTCTCTGACTGACCCTAATTATCTTGTTTATTAATGATTGTGTACAGGAATTGAACTGTGACTTTGCTGTGTTTGAGAACGATATAAAAATCTGGAAAGTCATCCACGATACAGCCGATGGATACAATTTCCAAGACAATGTTCGTCGATTGGACGAATGGTCACGCAGACGGTTCTTATCCTTAAACTCAAACAAATGGGCCCTGCTACGTCTTGAAAATCGAAATCAGGTCACTGATATGCAACGCTACTATTTAAAAGGTAGGCCACTCCAATAATCAGAAATTCAGAAGGATCTCGGCATTTGGATGAGAGACAACATGAAGCTTTCGATGCATTTTTACAAGGTGGCTTAATCCATCAATTCAATGATTTACGCTATTGAGCAAGCATTTTAAGATTTCAATGAAGACTGCTTCTCTCAAGTTTATGTCTTGATAAAAGTAGTCTTAATCTTTCAGAGCCCTGTGCCCTGATTGTCTCAAACGCATGTCAAACTACTGTGTTTATTCTTCGAAATTTAAAAACCGTCAATATTAGAACTGGCCTTGTCTGAAATACTGCTCATTTCTGTTAAGCCTTCTGCACGCTAGTGAATGGAAGGAGATAGAATCAGTCCAGCACTTCCTCACTCAAACATTTTCTCTTCAAAACACAGAAACCTGCCCTACCAACAACGCTGTGAGCTATCAATCTAAGACCAGTTGTGGCTTCATCGATTACAGAAGGGACTATTTTTAACTGCTTAAACTTTTAAACATTTGTACCTTTAACCCCCTTACTACTCGGAGGCAGCTCGACCACTCTCGGCGCACCAGTCATCGAGATGTATTTTTAATTCTTCCTCTGGCACGCACATATAGATTTCGTCAGTTTTTTTTAGTAAACACTATAGCAAGTTTGAATAAGCTTCCCAGAAGTATCGAAATTTAGCCAAGCTATCCTTTGTGTAAGCGAGCTGTCACTAGTTTTCTACATTCAGGACACTTTCCACAAATGTTTAATGCTGACTCAAAGGAAGCACTCTTACGTTCAGATTGTGTGCATGGACTCTGAATCCTGTGCTGAGAGCGATATTGCTGGCCCTGCAGCCAATACTGGGCTTATTCCTTGGTCGACAGAGAGAAACCGTTCGCCGACACACCTGCTGCTAGTGCAGGAAAACCAGATCCATAAAACTAAACGGATAAAGACTACACCATGCACCTGTGTCAACCATTCCCCGCCCTGAACATAAATCCTTCAATAAGCTGCGGTTTTTTCTCCCGAAAACACTTAAAAGAGAGATAAGGCATTTTTTCACTCTCAGCTCGATTCTCTACTGTATATCTCTTTTGAACTTGCCTATAAAACTGGAATAAATAAAAAAATAAAAATATGATGAGAAGCTTATAATAATAATGCGCCTTCCAAGACATGGAAAGCTAAAAGACCTTGGTGTGTGGACAACCGCCTTCTTTAAACCACGCTCTCGCTTTCCGAGAGTGGCGAAGAACGCAATATCTGTGTTGCACGCTATCAAGGGAGTTTTCTTGGATTTCAAAAACGATTTCTTACTCGAATGTTTCGGAACATTCGTGAGGCCTGTCAGCCTGACCTCAATCTGTTGGAAGGTTATGCAGAAGGTTTGTGAAAAAAGGGAATTAATGATTTAATTTAGAAACCCAGAACCTCTAATCCAATGCACAATATGGCTTTCGTAGGTGAAGATAATGGGTAACGAACTTACTTTATACGATGCAAAGCTAGAAAAAGCGCTCGATTCAAAAGACACTGAAATGTTGCTAACACTGCTTTCCGAAGATCTTCGATAGTGTTCCTTACCAGAGTGTTCTTGACTAAGTCGAGAATGTAAGGAAGTTAAGGGAAACTTCTACATTGTTTGAGCCTTTCCTCGTTGGTCGTTCCCAAATGGTCGGTGTAGGCGGAGTGCGATCAAAGCACAGGCATCGGGAATGAAGTCCAACAAGTTCCAGTGCTCTGACTGACCCTAATTCTCTTGTAAATTCATGATTTTGTAGAGGAATTTCCAAGACAATGTTCGTCGATTGGACGAATGGTCACGCAGACGGTTCTTGTCCTTAAACTCAAACAAATGGACCCTGCTACGTCTGGGAAATCAAAATCAGATCACTGATTTGCAACGTTACTATTTGAACGGTAAACTACTCCGATAATCAGAAATTCAGAAGGATCTCAGCGTTTAGATGAGAGACAACCTGAAGCTGCATTGTTACAAGGTGGCTTAATCCATAAATTTAATTATGCACGCAATTGAGTGGGCATGTTTAAGATTTTCAATGAAGACTGCTTCTCTCAAGTTTATGTCTTGATAAAAGTAGTTAATCTTTCGGAGCCCTGGGCCTGATTGTCTTAAATAATCAAACTACTGTTATTCGAAATTTAAAGCCGTCAATATTAGAGCTGGCCTTTTCTGAAATACTGCTCATTTCTAAATTAAAAGCCTTCTGCACGCGCTAGTGAACGGAGGACATAGAATGATCATACTTCCTCCACTCAAACATTAATTCCTTTTCACAAACCTTCTGCATAACCTTCCAACAGATTGAGGTCAGGCTGATAGGCCTCCGAATGTTCCGAAACATTCGAGTAAGAAATCGTTTTTGAAATCCAAGAAAACTCCCTTGATAGCGTGCAACACAGATATTGCGTTCTTCGCCACTCTCGGAAAGCGAGGCGTGGTTTTAAAGAAGGCGGTTGTCAGCACACCAAGGTCTTTTGGCTTTTCCACTGTGACTTCGAGAGGCGCATTATTATTACGAGCTTCTCATCATATTTTATTTTTATTTATTCCAGTTTTATAAGGCAGAGTTCAAAAAGAGATATACAGTAGAGAATCGAGCTGAGAGTGATGCCTTATCTCTCTTTTTAAGTGTTTTCGGGAGAAAAACCGCAGCTTATTGAAGGATTTATGTTCAGGGCGGGGAATAGTTGACACAGGTGCATGGTGTAGTCCTTTATCCGTTTAGTTTTATGGATCTGGTTTTCCTGCACTAGCTAGCAGGTGTGTCGGCGAACGGTTTCTCGCTGTCGACCGAGGAATAAGCCCTAGTATGGGCTGCAGGGCCAGCAATATTGCTCTCAGCACAGGATTCAGAGTCCATGCACACAATCTGAACGTAGAAGAGCTTCCTTTGAGTCAGCATTAAACATTTGTGGAAAGGTGTCCTGAATGTAGAAAACTAGTGACAGCTCGCATAAACAAAGGATAGCTTGGCTAAATTTCGATACTTCTGGGTAGCTTATTCAAAGCTCGCTATAGTGTTTACTAAAAACAAACTGACGAAATCTATATGTGCGTGCCAGAGGAAGAATTAAAAATACATCTCGATGACTGGTGCGCCGAGAGTGGTCGAGCTGCCTCCGAGTAGTAAAGGGGTTAAAAGGTACAAATGTTTTAAAAAGTTTAAAGCAGTTAAAATAGTCCCTTCTGTAATCGATGAAGCCACAACTGGTCTTAGATTGATAGCTCACAGCGTTGTTGGTAGGGCAGGTTTCTGTGTTTTTGAAGAGAAAAATGTTTGAGTGAGGAAGTGCTGGACTGATTCTATCTCCTTCCATTCACTAGCGTGCAGAAGGCTTAACAGAAATGAGCAGTATTTCAGACAAGGCCAGTTCTAATATTGACGGTTTTAAATTTCGAAGAATAAAACTCAGTAGTTTGACATGCGTTTGAGACAATCAGGGCACAGGGCTCTGAAAGATTAAGACTACTTTTATCAAGACATAAACTTGAGAGAAGCAGTCTTCATTGAAAATCTTAAAATGCTTGCTTAATAGCGTACATCATTGAATTGATGGATTAAGCCACCTTGTACCAAATGCATCAGCTTCAGGTTGTCTCTCATCCAAACGCCGAGATCCTTCTGAATTTCGGATTATCCGAGTGGCCTACTGTTCAAATAGTAGCGTTGCATATCAGTGACCTGATTTCGATTTCCCAGACGTAGCAGAGCCCATTTGTTTGAGTTTAAGGACAAGAACCATCAGCGTGACCACTCGTCCAATCGACGAACATTGTCTTGGAAACTGTCTACATCGGCTGTTTCGTGGATTACTTTCCAGATTTTTATATCGTTCTCAAACATTGCAAAGTCACAGTCCAATTCCTGTACACAATCATTAATTGACAAGATAATTAGGGTCGTTCAGAGCACTGAAACTTGTGAAACTCCATTCCCGATGCCTGCGCTTTGATCGCGCGCCGCCTACACAAACCATTTGGGAACGACCAACGAGAAAATGCTCAAACTGTGTAAGAAGTTTTCTTCAAATACCTAAAATTTTCAACTTGTCAAGAACACGCTGGTAAGGAACACTATCTAAGGTCTTCTGGAAAGCAATGTAGACCACATTTCAGTGTCTTTTAAATCTAGCGCTTTTTTCTAGCTTTGCATCGTAAAAATTAAGTTTGTTACCCATGATCTTCAACTACGAAAGCCATATTGGGCATTGGATTAGAGGTTCTGGGTTTCAAAT